>JAQFYQ010003770.1:0-10407 GCA_034694885.1 Buchholzia appendiculata | reverse complement strand
CTACCGAACACAATCAGTCGTTGCAGGGAGGCGAACCGTCTACCTCTTCGCTGCTAGACGAGCGACGCTACCGACTGACCTATTCGGTCACTCCATACATATGATACATATGATTACTAGAACTTGTAAATGGTTTTATTAAAAAAACTTTCATTTTGTTTTAAGCCATACACTAGCCCGTACATGAATAATATAGTTTAACTATCTATATACAAAAATCGTTTATTGGTGATAGGTGTTTGACATTGTGTTGTGGTTGTTCCATTGTCAAAGAACGGTGATGATTATTGTACAACGCTGTTTGATGTTGCCCCAGAGTCGGCCGTCTCCACACTGCAGCAACAGACTCAGGTTGTACTCGACTCAAAGCCTGCTGCGACCAGTGTCCCCCCGACAGCCAGTGTTGTGAGTCCTTTATCTGGAGCAGACAGGAAGTCCAGCGCTGAGCAGCACGTTGCTCAAAGTGCACCGACCACGTGGGCTGGCGGGGATGCGGACGACAGAAGTCTCGGCAAGGCGACCAAGTTGAAGAATCTGGTGCAGCAGAAGAGAAGCGGAGCGTCGGAGACGGTGAAGCAGACTGTGGTGTACGAGGATGAGCCGGTTATCAGACTACGTTTAGAGCACGGTATGTGACGATATTAATGACGACATTATTAAAGGGGTATTTATTATTGACGAGTGGACAAGGTTAGAGAATTGTACTCGCATTGATAAATGATGAGTTGATATTTATCCTCTTGGTTATTTTTTCTGGCAGATTGTCAAGTTCTTTTTCGCTTGTTTACTAGTTTAGCATGCCATTGCGTAACACTATGCATGAATAATGAATGTGATATTACTTCATCTTTACTCTTCAAGTGGTGGGTGTACCATTTAACGTCAAGTGGGTGTACCAATGGGTGTAGCATTACTCCTTGTTTTTGTGAGTAGGCGCAGCATTGCTCTTAGTTGAGTGATTAGGCGTAGCATTGCCCTTAGTTGAGTGATTAGGAGTAGCATTGCTCTTAGTTATTTCTACGAGTAGGAGTAAATACTTGATTTATTTGCGCTACAATCAGTGTTGTCTATTCTGTCAGACGAGTTCGAGGATGAGGCTGGAGCTGTTGGTGACCAGCAGAAGGCATCGAGTCGCTTTGCTTCAAGGCCTGCAGAAGTTTCACGACACAGATCTACAGACGGTGCTGTGAAACGCTCACGAGATGATTACGTTCCGCTTAAATACACAGTAAGCTAATGAATAAGTAGTCTATGCATGTGTGTGTGTGCAATATATGCATGTGTGTGTGTATGTGTGTGTGTGTGTGTGCCATGATGGAGTTAAGGCATATTTTCAAGGCAATATCACGGCATTCTTGAAAATGAGCATGTAACATGGCAAGAGTGGCAAGGCATTTTTACTTTGCTCAAGGCACAGCCAAGGCATCAATCTTTTGTCAATCTTCAAGACATTGTAATAAAAATTTGTAAAGGCATTTTATGTGCAGCTTTACATTTTTTCCAAGGTGAAGCCATGGGAAGACAATTTCTTGGAGCAAGGCAAGGCATTTTGTAAAGTTCAAAAGCAGAAAGGCTTTATGGTGTTTATGTATTTGTGTATCTTGAGGTACTCTGTGTTTTTTTGTTTGTGTGTCTCAAGGTCGCTGTTTATGTGTTTGTGTATTTCAAGGTCATCTGTATCTCATGGTCACCGTTTATGTGTTTATGATTCTCAAGGTTACCACTTATCTGTTTGTGTGTCTCAAAGACACTGTTTATTTGTTGATGTGTCTCAAGGTCACCGTTTATGTGTGTTTCTCAAGGTCACTATTTATATGTTTGTTTTCTTACAGAATAGATCAGAGTATAGCAATACCGATCGAAGGCCGTCTTCTTCAGCTGTCCAATCAAAGGTTATTTGTCATATCATATTGTACTTTATCGTTTAGTTTCTTTATTTTCTTATCTATTAATTTACATTGCTGTTTGCTATGCAAGACTCCATTAATTAATGTAGCGTAGGATTTTTTAAGAATTAAGCATTATCTGCGGCCGAATCCCATAAATGTGATGTAGACTGATGCAAGTTAAATAGTTTTCAAGGTTTGATGATTTGCAGTACATTTATGAGGTTTTTGATGATTTGAAGCTTCCTGGCAGTGGTGATATCTTCATCGGTGTTATGTTGTTAGTTACATGCTGCAGATTTTTGCTGCTGAGACAATTTGTTGTATTTTGGTTTGGTAATACAGTATATACATAGGTTTGTATTTTTATTTGTATGATTGTGTCTGCACTTATCAAATTAAAAGAATATATTTATTATATTTTTTTCTAGATTATGTTAATTTGTATATTATAGTATATTTTGTGTAAGTTTTTTATACTATGTTATAAAATGTATATTAACTTATCGCTATTTATCCAATAAATTAACAGAATTATCATCCGAAACTGAGTGCTGGGGATGCACAGATGCACATGATCATGACCTGTAGAAATGAAAAGTTCTTTCTTTGGAGATGTGTGGACCACCTCTTCCGAATAAGGAAAAGCTTGAAATAATTCAAAGAAATTATGAAATAATTACTGCTTGAAATGATTCAGAGTATTCAATGTATTCAATGTGATGGAAATTGTGTTGCCTCATTTTGAAAATGGTTTTAAAATGCATCATATGAACTGTTACTACTCTGAGATCATATCTATGCAGGCGTTCAGGATAGGGTGACTGGAAAATTGATTGAAGCTTTAGAGTAATTTTGATACCAAGTTGCATTTTTCCAAGTTTGCATGGTGTCCATGGAGTTGGATTTGTACCAGACATTTCCAGCACTGAAAAAATCATTATATTAAGTCATTAATAGAAACTCTATCTAAAAATATGCACATTAAATTAATTTATAACCTCCAGAAAATTAAGAATATTTTATTTCAGGTTGTGCGGTGCAATTAAAATAAGGTAATTTCTGTTGTTTGAAGATCACATACATAGATGAGTTACTTGTTCCGTCCACCGAGGGTCGGTTCTCTGGACTCGGCTCTTTGGTCGGTGCCGTGCTCACCGGTGATGAAAACGACGAGTACGATCCGTGTCGCCCGGCTATCGGCAACGTAGCCAGCATCGTCAAAGTGACGGAGCGAAAGTAGTTGTTGATTTTTTTCTTTTACAGTTGTTTATTCTGTATTTCTGGCCCTTACTGACAATGAAAAACTGATGTGAAATGTTGATGATGATGATTTGTTGTCGACAGTGATATGCAACCAATTGAGAAAGCAATTACATTACAGAACATTACGAAACATTACGATCAGCTAATGTGTGCTTTAACCTGTTGGTACATTTTTTGAAGAATTGGTTCTGATCAAAGATGGTATGGTTATATTGGTAGCTGGGGAGATTGTAGTGGCACAACGGAGATTCTATTATAAATCTAAGGACAGTGCAGGACACGTGATCTTTGGATCAAGTAAACCATACAAACTTTTAGTGGTTAGTTTTTGCTTGTCGATATGTATTGTTTCTTGTGATTACATAGATCAAGAGTTTCTTGTGATTATGTAGGTCAAGTGTTTCTTGTGATTATTTATACGTTTATTCGTCAGATGACAGATATACAATACAATACAATAATAATAACAATAGTGCAGCTTATATAATAACGACAATAATAATTAATTAAACCAAGAAAAAAAGATTATGTATGTCAAGTGTTTCTTGTGATTATGTAGGTCAAGTGTTTTTTGTGATTATGTAGGTCAAGTGTCCCGCTGTCGATGCAAGCCAGTAAGTCGCTCCTCCTACGTGCAATGCAGCAGGCTGAGGAATCTGTGGCCAGTATTAAACGACTTGCGCGTAATGGTATGCTCACATTCTACTGCTGTATCAAGCTGTCTTGCGTTCATGCAGATGTACTGAGAAATGTTTGGTTTAGCTAGAAGCTGACATTGTATTATATTGGGGGTACAAAATATAAATAAGCAATCTTTAATGATTAGTTCAATCTTTAATGATTATTACTTTAATGTATTAGTTAGTTGATTCTGTAATTGAATACATATGCCAAGATCATTGTCATTATTTAGTGTTAAATATTGCGTATTATTGTAAGTTGGATTACATCAGTAAGCAAGAAACGGCAAGTGCAATAACATGGAATTGCACATTTGCAAATTTGATTTATTTGAGCCTATTTTGTTATGGAATGACAACCTTGCCAATTTTGTGGTTTAGTTGGTGGAGAAACAAGATTATTGTCTATCGTCGTCTCAATTTTATTAACCATGATCTGTTACATTTTTTACATATTCTTTCATCTAATTGGTTAGGCACCAAACAACAATTTCTTTCACCGCACCATGATTATGTAGGTCAACATACCAGCTCTGGGTTGTAATTATGTGTTTTGTTATATCTGTCTCGACTCTATCGTGTATGATACTGATCTGTGTTGATGATCAGGTCGCATGTTATGAACCAATCTGCATTTATTGATGATGATGATTTAGGTGCTGCAGTGGAGCCAATGAAGCACGTAGAAGAAGCCCAGCAACCTCGTGCATCCGTGCACAAACGCCTGGGTCTTGCCAACCCTGCGCCGAGCAGACCCAGGGCTTCCGAGGACGACCGTGAACGTGGTAGGTCAGCAGCCGCACAGAACTATTCGACATCTGATGAGGAGGTTTACCTTGGCTCCACTGTCGTCACGAGGAAGGCGGAGCTAACGAGGCACAAAACTACGATCAGTAACGTCGTGCAGAAATTAAAGGAGGAGGAGGAGGACAGTGACGAGGCAGAGCAACGTGCCAGTACTTTCCGTGGTACATCTCTACTACTGTGTTTCTTCTGAATTCTTTCTTATAGGTAATGCAACAGATCCAGCATGTTCCTTCCTCCATGTGCTCCACATTGTCAAGGCAAGGAGTGATATGTTTAGATCAGTAATGGAGTGGCGGGCTTGCTGCTTGCTGACCCGAGTTGGATCAAAAGGTTGGCAGCCACTAGAACGATGTGCATGGGAGTATTCCTCGACGTCATGGATTGCTGAAGTCAAAGAAGAAGAAGAAGAAGATCAGTACTGGCATTCGGCTGTGATGCTTCGTTTCAGTGTGAATTCAATCTGTCACATGCATTATGCTCTGCTGAGATTAATAACAGTAAACGTCCCTGTCTATAATTCTCTCATATTGTACGAAAGAAGACCCATTTTAATTGGCTCTAGCTCTAATTGGGACATTTCCGGTCTTGACGAGAAATGATGAAGACAGGAAATGTTGTTGTTTTCATTTACATTATGTGTAATATGAAGTTAGCCTTTCAGCAGCAGCACAGACAGCCTTGCTATAATACTTCCTTGTGACAGTACATGTATAACATTGTATGTGATACTGATGTCTGTAATTATATGAACTACAACTTCGCCTATGTTTGTGTTCCATCTGTTAGATAAGCAGCAAGATACTAGACGAGTTCGATGTGGCGAACCCGACTTAGATATTCGACCATCCCCAAAGAGAGCACGACTACTGGAGCCGGTTAAGCCTGTGGCTGTGTCTGTGGAGCCGGTTTCCCAAGTCCAGGACGAGCCGTGCGAAGAAGCTGTTGATAGGGAAATCGGGGTTCTCGAGAGTGACGAGATAGAGGCAGCTGTTGATGAAGATGAGAAAGAAGAAGATGAAGAAGTTCTGAGGGAGATTCTCATGAAGCAGAAGCAGTAAATAAAATCTTTTATTGTTGATATAGAATATATGTCCGTATTAATGGATATGATGATGTTGTTATTTTCTACAGTATTGTGATCGAGGATAAATCTACAATAAGAATGACCGACTTATATGTTGACAAATATTTGTGAAGTCTTCTGTCTCATGACTCTTCTGGCTGATGACTTAGTTGAAAGCCGTTTTTAGACAAGTTGTAGCATTATTTCTAATGGCAAAAGGCAACATGTTGTTAATGAAAAGAACGCTGTGACACTACTACAAGACGATAAGTTTTACTGATGATTCGACAGTGGACTGCAATCTATGTGCACAACTACTGTCTAGATGTCAATCAATTTATCTGTAAAGTTTAACATTTGTCGGCTACATCTTATGCCCATTTGTTCCGTCTGATGCTGATTCATCATACACTGTATGGGTTAGATGTGTCCAATTTGGCATTTCTGTGCAATTGCAGTCTTTAGAATCTCAGTCTCAAATGACTGGCAGGATTTTATCAGTCGTGATGAGATTGATTAATCAAATGATTGTTGTATGTGCTCAAGTTATGAACAAATATTTACTTGTGCACCACGCTGTCATTTACAGAACCTAAGATTTTTTGACCGGATGGCTGCTCTTCCTCACAAGAATAATCTCAGCTTTTCTGTAACTCCGATTCACTGTCACAATATCGAACCCGCTCTCCCAGCTCCAATATTTGTCAGATTGATCCTGATTCCCTACCCTTTCAATGGGGCGGAAACTCTAGCAAGATTGGTCCACAGGGGTCAGACATGTTGAATAAAGATGTGGTCACTTTGGAAGGTTTAATTGCTTGTTCTTTCAAACTCGTAGAGTCTCACTGTGAGTTTATGACGTCACAATGTATGATATCAGCGTCGTCATTTATTGTCCAGACTGGTATTGTCCACAATCTGCTCTAGGACTGATTTGAGACAGTTGCCAGACTGTTTTGCTCCCAACTGAGAGGGTATTGTTGACATGCACACCTGCTGTGTTTAAACTCTGCGTTGGACTTCGTAATTCTAAATTCACATTGCATTTGTGTGATAGTTATTGAACTGATGTGTGTATGATGTCCAGGCAGAATGTAAAGAAGATCCATCCTAAGTTTGTCGTCACACTCGATAGTGTATATCAGCGCCCAGAGGCTGAAGTGATTGACGAGGACGAAGTCATGGATGTCGCCGTGGAGCGTGATGAAGATGACCTGGATCTCGGCATGTCCACCGGGTCCATGTCTCCCCCTCCGACAGACTTGCCAAGGAATGTTGTAAGAGTTAAGCCACAGTTTTTCCAGCAACAACGAGTCACTGCTCAAAGTCAAGGTCATATTTTTAAAGCATCGTTTTATAAACACTGTTATGTCTTCAATTTATTTGGTTTTACAATGGGCTAAAGCTTGAGTCACGGTGTTTGTAGTGTTAAAGTGCTGTATTGTAATGAGGTGATTGTTTATTTAGTCTTTATGCTGTAACAAAGTCATATGCTGTTGATGTACAAAAGTTATGTGCACAATGCTATTTCAAAAACAGATTTAATTTGTATCTAATTTTGAAAGATATTTATATAAAGCAAGTTGTGTTTATATGTTTGCAAACAGATGTTCATCATGATGTGGACCAGTTCAAAGCGGACTCGACCGGTCACAAGTCGACCGAACGTTGCCGGTTCTGGCCGGTCTGTAAGAACGGCGATGCTTGTTCCTTTCATCATCCAAACGTCCCGTGCAAGTTTGTGCAACTCACTACTTACTCTTTACAACACTAAATCTAGTCTGCGCACTAGTGTGTGCACTCTAATCTAGTGCGCACTAGTGTGCGCAATCTAGTGTGCGCACTCTTTGTCTAGGTAGATTTGACAGTTTTTTATGCTCCTTTCGTCGGAAATAATGAACTATTTAATCTTGCGATGATCTGTGGCAGCATCTATACAATGAGATGTAACACTTTCGTATTCTTCTTGAAATGGTGACCACGAAGTTTTAATATTCTTTATTGTTAAAAATGTCCTTTCAGTAACGGAGTTACCAGGTTAATCTGAAGTGTAGAATAAGGTTTGACGCATACTTAATATTACCTGTGAAGTGTCGCTGTAAATCACCTGCACATCTGTTTGTGATTGTAGGACTTTTCCTAACTGTCGATTCGGTGACAAGTGCCTGTACATTCATCCGACGTGCAAGTTTGACGAAAAGTGTACGAAGTCCAGCTGTCCGTTCACTCACGTAACATCTCGTGTCTCACGTGCTGCGTCTACAGCCCCAGGTGCGAACATCAATACACACTTTCACTGCAGTGTTTGCAGTTTTAAATCATTTATTGAGCTTGTCAAGAATCATATCAAGAGCTGCTTGCTCTGGGTTTTTGCAGATCAGTCTATGCAGAAATGTAGAATGAATGATGCTTTGAACGTGAAGTTAATTCACATTCATCAAATTAACAGGGCTGTGCAGTGCAGTATTCTCAATTTCCCCTCTACTCGGAGGAATACTTTAATCAGGACCTGGAGAGTTTTTTGGCTACTGTAATTGTATTTTGTATATTACTCTGTTGTACATGACAAGATTACTGCTGGCATATTCTTTTTTATAAGATTATCTATTGGTATACTTGCATGCTCCCTTTTTTGTGCCAGGTTTTGTTCAAACATCACGTAGTACTACCTCCGTCAGGTCTCCTACGTCCGATCCACCGACAAAACCCGTCAAGTGTAGATTTTACCCCAACTGTACGGAGATGAACTGTCCCTTCATTCATCCCAAGGTAAGTTGTGTGTAACTGTATCTAGATGAACTGTCCATTCATCCCAAGGTAAGTTGTGTGTAACTGTATGAGATGAACTGTCCATTCATCCCAAGGTAAGTTGTGTGTAACTGTACCTAGATGAACTGTCCCTTCATCCCAAGGTAAGTTGTGTGTAACTGTACGGAGATGAACTGTCCATTCATTCATCCCAAGGTAAGTTGTGTGTAACTGTATGAGTTGAACTGTCCCTTCATTCATCCCAAGGTAAGTTGTGTGTAACTGAACTAGAAGACTAATAGTGAAATCATGTCTGGCATGAAAACTTGTCTAATTGGCAAGACTTCAGATGTAAGGTTAGAACTTGGCGTTTCCTCGAGGATTCGGCTCAATGACTTAGCTAGCTGCTCAATAATTTACCTCAGTAACTTTCCAAAAACCAGTTTTTCCAATCTAACTGTCGTGCGTAGCATGCATAGGTCTGTGATTTCACTTTCAACTATATATAATTAATTTTGTATACTTCCTATGAAGGCTAATATAGTTTTGTTTGTTTGACTTGCTTTCAGCCATGTCGATACGGTCTCAGCTGCACTAACCAACATGCCTGCTCTTTTTCACATCCAAATTTTCCGACAAAGGGTCAGCTCAAGTGGACGCCAGGTAATAATTAGCCCTTCTATAGATGGGTCGGGTAATTTTCTGTCAGAGATATATATAATGCGATTATTTAAAGTCATGCTTGAATGTTGAATATATAATCAAGATTATTTAGGTTGTACGGTTGTATGAAGACTCTCAAATGATTAGTCAGGGTGCTGCAAGTTAGAGTTCTAGACCGTTCTTTCTGTCAAAAAATGCAAACTGAATGTGGACTGCAATATATATCTCTCGGCACGGGTTGGGTTGTAACTGGATGTGGTGGTATTGTTTGCGTTCAAATATGTAGATCTTCTTGCATTGATTATAATTTTTTTAATGAATCTTTTTGTGTTTTTGTTTTTAATTGTGGTTATTATTATTTTATTGCAGCGCAAAAGTGATGGATTGTAACCGTGAAACCGCTATCAGTATCTGAATTCTCTGTCGGAGACCATTTCCGCAGTATCAGCTTGGTGCATCTCTCACTGAACTCTGTCAGGGACTGTTCACTTAGTGTCATTGTGATTTATCTTAGAGAATTGATAAATCGGTAAAATCAAATTAGCACTGTTAGCTATGTGCACAAATTTGTGGAGACGTAGGCAGTGTGTAATATAACCATGCAGCGACATGGGATATTGAGGCATTGAGTGTTTCTGCGTAACATTCAGAAAAAGATGTGATACAGTGGCTCACTTGCACGAATCACCCATGCATAGCAGCATGCGTATTGTGATATTCTGCTGCAAAGACAGCTGCTGGATTCTACTGCAGAGACATGTCGGTGTTTCCATGGAGTAAGATAAATGTCATGGGCATGTGCAGGTGATGTGCCTGGGCATGAATTGGTGCAATTCTTATCATTCATTGTAGTCATGATTATAATAATTAATTTGTCTGAGTTGTTGTTTGAGGCTCATTTGTTTTTGATGCACTGACATTGTTTGATGAGCTACAGTGGGAAAATATTAAGATAAATAAAAGAATAAATAATATATGTTAGCTGCTGATTTCATCAATACGCTGCTGTTGTGTTTAGTTTGTGTAACAATTGCAGCTAATATGCTAATGAACATGAACTGATCTCCAGCACTTGCTGTCTACATATTATATGAAAGCACATCATTCGAGACGATAATGCCAATTTCTCAGACGCAAAAGGTCGCCAACTTAAAGCCTTGCCAGGTCAAAGATTAGGCTGTATTTGGAACCTGTGTATAACCTAGCCAATTTAAACCCCAAGCCCTCACTACACAATTTTGTATTTCACATCCAGAAATCTACTACATCACACACCGGGGGGGGGGGGGGGGGG
>JAQFYQ010003769.1:0-10407 GCA_034694885.1 Buchholzia appendiculata | reverse complement strand
GTCCAGGCTCATAAAGTCTGATAGACTGTTACCATTGCACCTTGTTTGATGTACAATAAAAAGAGCTGTGTCACGTATAATAATAATAATAATAATAATAATAATAATAATAATAATAATAATAAAAATAATAACCGACCCCTAGTCATTCCAGACGCATTTTATCTTTTTTAATTTTTTTTGTATTATGCGTAAATTTATTATTAAGTATGTAAGCCTCAAATGTTCCAAATACATTTCGTAATTTAATTAAGGGTAAGCCAGATTGATGTCCAAATTTTAATTTATTTATAAACCCTCGGGATCTATACTAACAAGGTAAAAATAAAGAAAAAAAATAAACAATAACATTAATAATAAAAAATAAAAAATTTAAACAATAGAAATATCATTAAATATGCGTAATTGCGTATTTAATGACAGTACTAATTAAATAGAGTATGTACATTGTACATGAATGATTGAGTCTCCATCATAACTTTTAGAAGTAAATAAGAGACATCTTCAGACCTACACGTGACACGTTTCGACTTCAAGGCCTTTCCTCTGAGCAAGGAAATCAATGGAGTCTATTTATCCTCTGGCCAACCCGAAGGGGAATGTTCTGCTGTGTGAACTGTGCAGATCTCCAGCCACTATTCGCTGCATGGGATGTCAACTCACTTACTACTGGTAATGTATGATTGCCACACTGTACGATCGTTTTTTCGTACAGTGTGGTAGGGAAAAGTGAGCCCTTAAAACATTCGCCACTGACCATATACTGCGCATCATGGGCTTGGGGGGCTCAACCCCCGCCTCATTAAAAATTTAGATTGTTGTGCTTATTTGTCGTAAAAATTCAGGCCAAGCCCTAATTTAAATTTGTACTTAAAACGTCAGTTTTGGGTGCGCCGCTGCGTACCCCACCCCGCTAGTCAAAAAAGTTAGGGTGCGTCGCTACCTCCTCTGCTTCCGCTACCCTCCCCCTTCGTCAAAACGTTAAGTCCCCAAATGAAAAGGTTGGCGCCGCCTATGCCAATGATTACTTGAAAACTGTGCCGTTTTATTCGAGTCCAATAAAACGTTATAAGAACACTTAAGCGAACTAATCTGCAGCATATGCACAAATTGGTCTGTGTCGATGCACCAGGTCGGAGCGAAGAAATTAAATTCAGCGGTTTGCTCGGTAGATATAATGCGTTATAATACATGCAGCTCAATAGTCAATACTCGCATGTTGACGAAAACACCGCAGTTATCGTTACAGCTACCAAGTGACTTAACAAGTTTCTAAATTATTAGGAAAACAATTTCCCGGTCCGTAGACTTAAGCCGAGTTTGGACAGAAATTGTTACAAATTATTCGTGTGAAATATTGTTTGTAAACTGCTGCTATTGACGCTGTTTCGAAGCATATATTGCCAAATGTTTCAATGGGGAGAGGAGAGGCCTCACTTAGTTCGGGACACAATGCAATTTCAAGACACTGATACAGACGTATGGTGAGTTACGACGACCTGGATCGGACTGATTCTTGTATGATGCTTGATAATATGTGAAGGTGTACCATAAGGGCATTGCCTGGTATAATGGTATTTCTAAACTTGACATTCAAATTTGTTTGAAGGAATTACTGTAATGTTATATACACGTATTCGTCAAGTTTGAACAAATATATATATATATATATGTTTCTGCACAAAATTAGCGCTATTGTATATCTGCATTGATTGTTAGCACGGAGAAGCACCAGAAGCTCGACTGGGAAGCGATCCATGAGCGGATGTGCAAACTGATGATTCCTCTGAGGAAACCGGACACAACTGTGCTGCCCTTCGTCGGCTCTCTGGAAGACAAGGCAGTCAAGAGAAAGAAACGCAGAGACCTTCAAGTAATTAGCAAGTGCATCTTTAAAGTAGCGTACCGGTAGTACAGTATGATTGTATCTTTAGCACAACATTTAAGCATAAAAAATGTACGGGTTAGCTTAGCTTCAATGAGTTCTGTTTCGGAGAAATAATATGATATAGTGAAGCAATACAATACTACCTGATCACGGTAAATAACAAGCGAAGAATGCAAGAAACAGATTTACACTTTTGCTTCAGAAAGTGGATGATCATCTGTTTAGGGCGTTTCCTTCGGGCGTGTCAACCAGCAATATGCCATGTACAGACAAATAGATATATTACATTAAAGCAATACTTCGATACAGTCAGTCGTTTCATGGATTGCAATTCGCTCCTAATCTTTCTGTACAGGAGCATTTGCTTCAGTTGACCCGAGTCGAAGGTCAGAAGTTGTTGTTTGAAGGTCGGGCAATGGAAGCAATCCCAGCAGCCCTGCAGTCCCTCAGGTTCGCTATAGACCTGTACGGGCCTGAGAGCATCGAGATCGTTCACTCCTACCTCCTACTGGCTGACGCTTCTGTCGGTATGTTAAGATTTATATCTATACATGTTGATAATAGTGCTTTTGAAGTAGGCTAATTGAACATTGAATGTAGCCATTACCAAATCTGGTGTGCATCCTAATTGTGTGCAACATTCAATTTGTATATTAGTTTCACATTTCAAGGAACACGACCTTTAAGCGTGCAATAGGATTAACATCTGAAAAGCAACAGCTTTTGGCATGGCCGCAATAACAAAGTAAAAGTTGTAAGCTTTTCAAGCTCTGAGGTCAACGCTCAAAAGTTCGGTTCAATGCAGTCAGAAGGTCAGTTTGCACAGCCTAAAGATGACATGCCTAAAGATGACATGCCTAAAGATGACATGCCAAAGATGACCTGCCAAAAGTGTGAGTGAGACCCGGTCCCTGATGGTTACTAAAGATTCTCCAAGATTTTACCTACGATTTTGTAAAGATTTGCCCTTAATACCCGCAGAAAATTTAGTGCTTTACAAGCGCTTCATATATTTAAACAGCCAGGACCGTCGAAGAAATTAAATGATTTTATCTTATCACACATGGTTCCGATCTGGACAGCATAAATAGAACAATAGTTAGGTTAACCGTTCTGCACAGGTTTCCCAAAACATAGTCAACGATGTCAAATTGCGTGGGGTAGTGGGAGTGGGAACCTCATTCGAGCCATCCGCGGCTGACTTAGCGATAAATGGCTAAATCAGCAAAAAATATCGTCAAGCAAATTCTCTTAGTGACACGAATATTGCAGTGAGTCTAACGTCTGTTTTCCAGCTGTTGGTCGGATCCGTCAAGCTGAGGACTACCTCCTGCAGGCGACCTGGAACGTGACGCAGCATGGAGACACATCGAACGAGATCAAACACAAGCTGCAGAGAGTCCTTGGATTCCTCGCCGCCTCCAAGTGTGACTACAAGAAAGCTAGGGAACACTTCGCAGACGACGTTAGATATATTCTTGGTGCAATACAATACTAATCGGAGTAGTATCGTGTTTGTAACGTGATTATTAGAACTGGGGAGGAAAATGTAATCAACGTTTTTAAGGAGAGATTGAGTTTCGCGACAAAAGCACGTGAGGATCAATACAGTCTCGACGTCATGGCTGGGAATGGGAAAATAATTGGGTAGTACCCGCATCTCCCCCACGAGCCACTGCAACTATATAACTGTGTAATATTCTGTAGCCCTGTTGACTAAAATAATAACAAACAAATTATGAAAAAAATAATGATTAATTTGATTTCATATAGTCTTAATCCAGATTCGGATACCATTATTTGTTAGATCAGGAAAACATCTGGAGCTGGATCCGAGTCTCGGACATTTCAAGATTTGTTAAGAACATGCCGATATCATTACTCTGAGATCAGCCACTAACTAAACTCAAAATATAGACATCACTGACAACATAAAAATGTCTAATATTAGCGAGATATATTATCTGAGGTAACGAACACTGCAAACTCTTCTCTATAATAAAATAGCTTGATAATCATATTGATTGTTGAATCGTCAGTAAAATATTACAGAATTACTACGATAGCCATGTATTCATGGAAGTCTTGAAGAAGAGAGATGGACAGCGTAGTTAGAAGGGAGGAAAGCCGAGTGCCAATGACGCGATGTGATGTAGTCCTTGGCCTTGATGCCTTGCCTCAAGGCTGCCTTGAAGCACTTTACTGTCTTGCCTTGCCTTGCCTTGCCTTGGCCAATTTTCCAAATGCCTTGCCTTGCCTTGGAAAAAAATGCCTTTAAAAATCCATTGACCGTGCAAAAACTGCCTTGGCTGTATTATTTTATGCCTTGATGCTGCCTTGCGGCACTTTACTGCCTTGCCTTGCCTTGATCACCAATCTCCAAATGGCTTGCCTTGGCCTTGAAAAAGAATGCCTTGGCCTTGCCATGGCCTTGAGAAAAATGCCTTGACTACATCACTGCTATTTTGTGGACTATGTTAACACCTGAAGACTTTGTCTGTTAGATCTATTACTCGTGTGAGGAGTACGGCACGGAGAGCGTCCAGACAGCCAGTGGATATTACTACATGGGACGCGTCTTTCTTGAGATGGAAGAGTACAACAAAGCCAGATCACTGATGGCGCAGGTTCCTCGGCATTTAACATTGGATTTAATTACTTAATGCTGAGGTATAACAGTGTGTAATAATGATAGCAATAGACCTGCACGTGTACCAATAAACGGTCCATAGCGACTATAAATATTGTTATGTGCGATAAGTGATGATAAGCTGTTGTGAACATGCGCAGGTAAGATGAACCTGCGCCTGTTAAATGTTTCTAGATATGAACACAAGCATGTTTGAAAAAAAACAATATTAAATTAATAAATAGCAGTCTGGATGCATCAATCATACTATACGACATTCAAGGTCGGACATTGTATTATCACTACTACTATCACTACGTACTATCATTGAGTCGCCTACCAGCTAATGCCACTGGTTACTGGTTACATCACCTACAGGGGAACATTGGAGATTAATTTTACACTAAACATGTCAATATTGAGAATTTAAAAAATGACTTCAACACGAATGACGTCTTGCATGAAAACATGCCATTAAAATGACAAATTATTTTCATATTATATCATGCGTGGTGACATGCTAGACGTCAATCGTGTTTAAGTCATTTTTTAAATTCTCAATATGCCATTGAAAACATGCCATTAAAATGACAAATTATTTTCATATTATATCATGCGTGGTGACATGGTAACATGCTGCCCCACAGTGACAGATGTCCCGGATCAAATCCCATTTGTGGTAGATCGAGCTTTGCGCAGCCTGATGCACGAACAATCTACTATTCCAAATACGCCTTTGGATAAGCCTCCTAAAATTTCGTTACTTGGACTTTTTAAAAATAAGTCTCACGCCGCAGTCATGTGCTGGGGTCAGTGTTACAACGAAGTACAGATAATTATCTGTAGCAATTATCATAATTAATTAATTACTAATTAATTAACTAATTAATTACTAATTATAGGACATGAACTCGCAAAATATGTCACTATACTCAGTGCAATGTGAAGACATTTCGTCAAATGGAGTGTGGAAACACAGCATCGATCGATTGCTGAATCTATTTTTCCATTGATCGATTGCCGACTCTATAAGACAGTGTAACACACGGATTAGATGTTTGTTGTTATTGTTGTTTGAAGGTGACGGACATTTGGTGCGCGCATCTGACGAAGTTCCTCAGCAGTCACCTCGGGATCAAGGTCGTGGCCTACGACTCGAATGCACCGGACCAGAAGAAAGAAGAAAATAGTGAAACTTTGGGCAAGTCACATTTCAACTTATCATCAAACTGTATGCTTCATGCATATGAATACAAGGGAATTAACTACCGTATGTATTAGCAGTGAGGCTGTCGACGCTGTAACGGGGGTGAGCAACATAATTCTGCAACATACGTGCACATTATTCGACATGTTGCCGCGCTGTTCACCTGATCAAAACAACTCTGCCACTCCGTTGTTTCGATCACGAATCAAATTCATCCTGTTGATAGCGCCCTTGCGGATGATGTCTAATTCGCTTTAGCTACACTATAGTTTGCTATAGCTTTGAGTGTGTAACGATTAAAAGTTCTGTGAGGAGAAGGTCTTACATGTCGTTGTTAAGATGTAGCGGCTAAGCCCTATGAGCTGTATGATTTAGTTTCTAACATATTTTATCTTGAGGTCGGTAATTAATTGTAACACAATGACAAGTTTTGATGTATAGTATAATACTTGTACTACAACGTTACTGAATACAACTGTACCGGTTAGAAAGCGACTCTTTAAGCGAGTTTTAGCTTATGCACAGGTTGCACAGTGTATCAATGATCACAAGCAAGCCAGGACTTAGTGACGGTTGATCACAAGCAAGGCTGGACTTAGTGACGGTTGATCACAAGCAAGGCTGGACTTAGTGACGGTTGATCACAAGCAAGGCTGGACTTAGCGACGGTTGATCACAAGCAAGCCAGGACTTAGTGACGGTTGATCACAAGCAAGCCAGAACTTAATGACGGTTGATCACAAGCAAGCCAGGACTTAGTGACGGTTGATCGTTGTATTGTGTAGATGAGACACAAGCCTCTGAAGGTCAACAAACCTTGACCTTTATCTACGAACTCTTCAAAGAACTGAACCGAGATCATGGAATATGTAAGACGGCGCACAGTCTCGCCATGCTCTACTACCTGATGGACAACCAGCACAAGGTCTGATAATCCAAGGCTTTATCTAGCCACCCCTGAGTGGGGATAATCCAAGGTTTTATCTAGCCACCCATGAGTGTGGATAATCCAGGGCTTTATCTAGCCACCCATGAGTGTGGATAATCCCAGGTTTTATCTAGCCACCCATGAGTGTGGATAATCCAGGGCTTTATCTAGTCACTATGAGTGGGGATAATTCTGAGTTACCGCCTAGTACCGTACCATATCTTTATTAAAACTGCTAGAAATATTCAAGGAAAAAATATCCGCAATTATTTTGTGATAAACAATTTTTTTAGCAAGAGATTAATATATTTTTGGCTTATATAATACCGCTTCTATGTGTGAAGAGTAGAGAAGGTAACAGACGCAGAGTAAAATTAAGTTGGTATCTCGCTCTCTCTCTCTTTCTCTCGCTCTTTCTCTCGCTCTCTCTTTCCTCAGCCGGATACGCTAGGCGCATTTTTCAGCTTACAGATATCACTGCCATTCATTACTTTCAAGTTTAACAGATAATTTTGATGAAACCACGCTAACATTTCAAACATTTCACTTCCGCCAAGCTTTTACTCACTAGCTAGTGCACAGCCAGGCCTTTGATTCAATGTTGTTATTTCAAATTTGTGCGTATTATAAATTGATGTAATAATAATAATAATAATAAAAATAATAATAATAATAATATTAACTTTTTATAGACGCTATGATTAAGAGATTAAACTCGATCTTTGAAAGCTCCTTTGTAAACCTCGTGCATTATAAAAGCTACTGGAAGATACACTCCATTAGTCACACATAATTTTTACTCTACTACATTACAATACAGTTCGTTATTGTCCTAGATACTAAAACTAAATACTCTTCAGCCTCATTATGACAAATAATAACCATTCTCTTTAAACTAAGCACAAATCTTGAAATCAACATAACAATAAAAACAAACAAGTTTGTTAAAATAATGTTAGCAATTAAGGAGTTATTATCTAAGAACAATAACATATTAAATATATCTTGACGTTATTAAACGCCTTTGTTTTTTGCCTAGGCAATAGAATTTGGTGAGCTTGCGATAGCGAAGGCTGAAGGTCTTTACCCCCGGGAGGAGTTCATGGATCAGGTGGTAGAGTTCTTCCATGCGTACAAGTATATACGTCTGAGGAAGAGTAGCAGCGATGAAGATTAGCAAGATCATCAACTCTTATTGACACTAGTCCACTGAGAGAGAATTAGGAAATCAGCTATTGACAATGTCTGCTTGTCTCACAATTGTTTCTTTACTGTGTTGAATGTTCGACCAACTGTTTCATCAGTTTGCCACTGTGCTCCATTGTTTCTGAACTTAAATGATTTATGTTCATGTAATACTGATCGCAATATCTATAATAGCCAACTTACTGAGATGAAAGGTTTTTAGAATGTTGCACAATTTTATTGGCTGGACAGACAGAGGACTAGTTTTTCTACTTGGGGAGTAAACCCAATTACCAAAACAGCTAACGTATTGTCCCGACACATGACCCAAGCAATAGTGATTCTTCATAGAAATATTTATCATACAAAATGCTAATAAACTATCACAAAAGTTCCAAATAGATGCCGTCATTACACTATGCCTGTTCCAAAGACAAAAACACATAAACCTCATCCGCTTCATTCTACTGGACCATCAAGAGTTTGCAAACTCAAGTAGAATTTGCAGGAGACACAGCAATTTAACTAGTACTATCATTATTTCTTATTTACCAATGATTTCAAATTATTTCCCAAAACAGATTTTAATGCCTTAAATTCACAGCCATTTTACCAAATTTACCACAAATCATTAATTATATTTAAAATTGGATTACTGAGGTCTCCACTAATTACGGTCACAAAAAAGCAGCCGAAGCAGCAGTAAAAGTAGACAATTCTTCCCATTAGCAGTCCAACAATCCGAATATAACCAAGGCAGAAAGAGTTTGACCTCACACTTTAATTCATCTATTGGTACATTTGGATCAACTACATGGAAAAAGTTCCAGTAATGTTGCAATGCAGCCTTTGGTTCCATGTTTGTATAAAAGCATTCATATTGAGTTTGACAAAATCTTAAATCAAGTGACCAACTTAGCTTTTATCAATTACAACAACTCAAGCCACTGCAAACCAAACATATTTTGAAAATCTGCCAATAAAACCTGACAATGATTCAATTTAAACTATTTGTTTATATACACGATAACACCAGACTGTTCAAAACTATAGTACACGTTCCATGCTACATCTGTTCACTCTGAGATTTAGTCTCTCGTATACAGCCTCTCACACCCAAGGACACAACCACAGACTCGATCAATAACACAAAATTCAAATGCAAACGTTCATCACACGACGAAATAGTCATTCTCCTCCGAGAAAGTCTCAACTAGATGTATCGTTGCAGATAAAGCATCAACTATTTCTCCTCGGCTGCAGCAGCATCAGAAGTTGTTGCAGAGGCTGGCGGCAGGGAACGATACGTCGACTTCTGCTTCATGATCACACCGTAGCCTCCTCGACCGTCATCATAGTCAGTCCGGTACTCATCACGAACCTTAGAAAACAAGCAAAGCATGCTCGAAAACACAATGCATAAAAAGCATGCTAGTAAACACAACACAAACAAAATATGTAAAAAAACACAACATTTACAAAGCCTGCTAGAAAATCTAATGCATACACATTATGTTAGAAAAACAACATTTACAAAGCTTTTAAGAAAACCTAATACATAAAAAGAATGCTTGAAAACACAACGCAAAGAAATGTAGAAAACAAATTAGAAAGCAAAACGCTTACAAAGCACATTAGAAAACACAGTGCCTAGATAACATCTCAGAAAGTGCAATGCAAAGAAACCCTTTCATTACAATCACAATACTTGAGGAACATGAACAGAGCACAGTTATCACATCTCTTCAAGTGAGCAGAAGGAGTGACAACTCAGGCACTTCTACAGCACAGGATTACTCAAATAGGTACTCTATAGTATTGTTCCACAGAGCTACAATTTTTGATCCATCTGTGAGAAATCAACACTGTACGGGAAGAAGACCGAGTGAAGGGATCAACTGTTAGAGGACTGTGGAAGCTGTGAGACAGACGAGCTCCATATACAAGGTCCCTCAAAAATAATGAAACCAATGCCAGCATTATGACATCATCTACCACCAAGTAGCTGTACGGTCCTATACCGTATATATTTCAGTAGTTCTACTCTACTTATTAGTCATACATAAGTAAGCCATAGACAGCTGCTTGCATTACCTGTCCGCCAGCCCGACCCCGACCGTACTGCCGTCCCTCGATAAAACCAACGTCCCAATCTGTTCTCACGATACGGTCGTCAAGACGTGTTCCATTCACGTATCTCATCGCATTCTCTGCATCTTCACGCGTGTAATATCTGCGAGCTCACAGATAAGAAATCTCAGCAGTATCGACAGAGAAGAGATTCATCACATGACAACAGAAGGATCAAGTGCATGACATGGCTAACTGCTTCAATATTATAGAACATGACTAAGCATAAATTATAAACAGCATCATATTCATTAGTGACCGAATAGGTCAGTCGGTAGCATCGCTCGTCTAGCAGCGAAGACGTAGACGGTTCGCCTCCCCGCAACGACTGATTGTGTTGCGGTAGCAAACTTGGGCAAATTATTAACGCTCCATTGCCTGTACGGGAAGGACCTTTGGCCGCCCACCCGTGCTCATCTGGCCTAGTATATGGTGGTGGT
>JAQFYQ010003768.1:0-10409 GCA_034694885.1 Buchholzia appendiculata | reverse complement strand
CTTCGTCTTCTTCTTCATCATCATCGTCATCGTCTTCTTCTTCGTCGTCGTCGTCGTCATCGTCGTCGTCGTCGTCGTCGTCGTCATTGCCATCGCCGCCGTCGTCGTTGTCGTCGTTGTCATCATTTATCGTGCAGACTAAAGAAAAACAAACGAAAAAGAGGAGTGTCTACAATTAGAACTAGAGATAACTGAAGTTGTACATAGCAAATAATCAACATATTATAATCAAATCTCAACATAAGATGTAGCAAATCATAAAATACAACTAAATTCAAGCACAGGTATAGCATCAATATTGTAAATAAAGCTGTTAGCGGTTCCTATTCTTAAAAAACATTGGTTCGACCGCGTGACACAACAAAATTTTTGTCTCCCGGCAGCTGAAATTCTACGATATGATAGGCTCGGGTTTTTTCTCAATAGAGGAATTTAAAATACGCACTGTGTATGTTATACATGCAACGACCTCGATTTGTTAAAAATATCGTCAGGACATAACGATGTTTGCCCTGACGAACAGGGCTGGGGGTGGCGACCAATTTTTAGACATATTTTTAGACAAATTGTTTTTAAGACACATTTTTAGACACATTTTTTTGCGAGCGGAGAAGGGGGTGTGGAACATGGTCGGAACATGGACCAAATTGGCAAATTCTGGTCGGGACATGTCCCGACCATGATCGGCGCCTAGATATACATGCATGTATGTATACATGTATGTATGTATTAGGTTTATACTGAGTCGGTAATATCGTCAACGAGAAATAGAAGTCACCGACCTCGTAGAACCACCCTCTCTGACGTCACAAGCTCCACCCACTTGTCCACCTTCCCCTCCCTCATCCCGACCGATGACGTCACCACCGCGTCCCTGGACGACACGACTCCCGGGGAACCCAAGTTTCCAGCTCTTCATTCCACCTACGTCTTCTTGAATCCGTCAGAAGCTCAGGCTACCTTCGCAGATTTCTCCATTGCAGGTTAGAAACTTCTTATGTTCTAGAAACTCGAATTGGTATGATACTGTTTATTTTTAACTCTTGACAGTTTGTTATTTGTTATTTTCTAATTTGATGACGACGATGAAGATAATGGTGTTTGTAGGTATACCTACAAACACAACAACCTAGCAAACTAATGTCACAACAACCACCTACCATAAACAAGACAGAAGAAACCATAAACCGCAAACCCAGACGGAGACTTGCACAACTCCGCACCAACAAATCACCATTACCCCACTCACACCTTAACAAAATCAACCCACAAGCTCATCCATCACCTCTCTGCCTACTCTGCAAAACTCATTCCCACGACACTTCACACCTCTACTCATGCCATTCAATCAAAACCAGCCTGGAACCCCTGGATCTATGGATCTATGCAGTGGCCGATCTATTTCAGCTGTGGGAGGACGAAATGTCGGCAGCCGGAGGCGGAATGGGGCCCTAGTCTGACGGAGACTAGGACGGGAGACAAACAACATTATGATGATGATAATGATGATGCTGACGATGAAGACGATAACAATGATGATAACTTCGATTATAACGACGATTATGATAATTTTTCATCGTCAGGTCACGTGGCTCTTGGTCTCAAGATCACTGCTCTTTCCTCGCGTGCAGAAAGTGACGTTGATGAGAAGATGTCTGAGCAAGTGAACCTGTTGGTGCTCACCTCGGAGACGTACGAGCCGAACAAGTTTCACTACGACGACATCTACCAGGCAGTCGTCCCGGCAGAGCAGACGGCAACCATCTACATATTCATGAACTCTACGTCAGTTTTGCGGCTAATTATTAATTGTTTCCCGAATCTAAGATTTGTTAGATAGGTTGGTAGTTACCTGCAGCTTTAGATTCTGAAGCATTTGAATTTGTGATCGCTTTAGTTTCAAATCATGTTCTGAAGTGATTTATCACCAGTGATTTAGTCCTTGGCCTTGATGCCTTGCCTCAAGACTGCCTTGAGGCACTTTACTGCCTTGCCTTGCCTTGCCTTGACCAATTTTCCAAATGCCTTGCCTTACCTTGGCCTTGGGAAAAATGCCTTGGCCTTGAGAAAAATGCCTTGACTACATCACTGTTAATCTCACACCAGATTTTATCATGAACTAGAAAATAAACAAAAAGTTTTACAACATTATTATCCTTATTGGGCCAATAAAAATGACACCCCTAAGAAAAATTGTAATGATTTTGACAATTTTCAGAAAATGTAGAGAAAATAAATCAGCACATTTTTTACATATTTTTTCTTAAAATATTATAGGCTCAAACGTTATACCTGAAAACTAGAGAAAAATGTTAAAGTATACGTTCAAGAAATTCAGCCGAAAAAAGAAGTGACCTTATCTTGAGTATGATGTTATCAAGATTATGTAGTAAGGTTTGTAGGGGAAACCATGCTGTAGCACTTCATAGACACTTCATCATATCTGTGAACCTATGTCAACTTCAGAACTCCTTTTTTCTGTGGTGTTAGAAGGCCTTGAGAGTCGAGTCCTTAACCTTGGCCTTGGGCTTGAGTCCTTGGCCCTGCCCTTGGGCTTGAGGGTTGAGTCCGTAGCCTTGGCCTTGAGATTCGAGTCCATGGCCTTGATGGTCGAGTCCTTGTTAGCATCACTGCCTCTTTGTCTCTTTCTGGTAGATGAAAATAAGATGGGCCTATATTAAGAGTGTTAATTGTGAATATGAATAGATCCATGAACTGTGAACAGACAATGCCCTGTGCCAATCTGCCTCTACAGTCTGATATTGTTCTCTCTGAACTGTTTGTAGCTATGTGAACGGGGCGGAGTCTCTCTATCTGACCGTCATGAACGACGCCCACTTTCACTCACTCAACGTGACCTTGACCCTCTCTACGATCCAGTGTAAGTTCTACAACGTGACGACAGACACGTGGACGGCAGACGGCTGCACGGTGGTAGACTCGACAGCTGATTGGACAGAATGTAGCTGCGATGAGATGACGTCATCAATGATGTTCGGCGTCTCCAACGTTCCAATGCCGTCCAATCTCCAGTTCCGTCCTTTGACGGTAGGCTGATTACAAAGTTGGCAGAGTGTTGGAATTGATAGGAAAACGTGGGCGCTCCAGATAATGGCTGATAGGTTCGACAGTTGGATGGTCAGGACAAAACATTGGTGGTCATATTTTGAGTTTGTCCCCAGGGTACAGGTGGTATTGCTATGGACTTGAAGGTGGCCAGTGAGTTGGTCAGGCTTCTAAAATGGGAGCCATCACCATTGCCAATGACCCTTGGTGAATTATTTTGAATGGTTTTGCGCTCAAAGTAGTTATTGCTAATGTTCTTCAACACTGCATACTTTTGTTGCTTATTTCGCAACTTATTTAACTGCTGCTTGTCTTTCATTACTTTGTTGTATTATGTACAATTTTACTAAGCGGAATGTATTAATGATTGTGTACAGCCGATGTTGACTAATAACGGTCAGCATTCGGAATCACAGCATCTTATGTACCTTGCCGTGTATTTTGCTATTAAATAAGACGTTCTACAAATACGTGTTCAATTGTAAATCAAAATATCTTTTCTGCATATCCTGAGTTACTTATGATAAAATGAAACTAAATAATACTAAGTCTAAGGTTTGTTTTATTCTTGTAATATATTGTATTTGTTTCAAAGGATCGCATAATTCTATATGGCAACAAAAATTTGCTAAACGTCGATGAAATTAGGTATGAAAATTTGTTAATTAGTAACTATTATACTTTGTCTATCTTTGTATTGCAGCCGATTTCCGCTACTGCTAATCCTATCGTGATAACTTCAGTTACGCTAGTCCTTGTCTTCCTTGGTGTTGGACTATTGCTCACGTGGTATTGGGATGTGCTGGAACACAGGCGACTCAGTTCTGTTCCACTCTGCGGTCAGGACGGACCTTTCCGCTATGAGATCCTTGTCTGTACCGGAAAGTTACCTGGGTCAGGTAAGCTCGACTTCCATTCAGTCATGACACTTGGAACTTTCAGTAGTAGTGCCTGATCCTTCTTTGTAATTATTTTATATTGTGATGATTATGTTAGTGATGCTGATTGCTGTTATTATTGTAATTGTTAATATTATATTGTTACTTGAATATGAATTGAGGGAAGGAGAGGACCAGGAAGACCGAGAAAGAGTATGTTTCATGAAATGATGGAGGACAAGGAGGAATCATATGTGCAAATGAAAAGGAAAGCGGAGGACCGTGAGTTGTGGAGGAAATGGATACCAGGGACCTGCCTTCCGGCAGAGCCCAAATGATGACTTGAATATTAGTGATAGAGACATTTCAACAGATGTTAAACATTTGCTAACATGTTTACTTTCCCAATTTGACTCTGTTGATAAGCTTTGAACGGTGAGAATACAGAGAAACCAATAATTCGGTTTGTTAATTGACTCATTCATATTAGCATCCTGTCATAGTGCAAGATGCATCAAAAATGAGTCACTTAAAATTCCATTGTTTACAATCACTCAATGTATCATGATTACTTGAGTAGAGAATACAATAAATTAAAGTGTTTAAATTAAAAAGTTAAATTGTTTTGTTCAGAGCTTCAGATATTACACACTGACCAACGTATTTAACGATTCTCGTTAAGGACGCGTGATATGTTGGTTCGCCTGCTATTTGCTTTAATCGTATGATTTCTTTAAATTTTAATTATAATATTTTCTGATTATAATTATTTGATATATTTTAACTTCCATTAGCACCATTCTCCGAGGAGTACCCTGAGTTAATTTCGGAGAGAGGGGCCTGAGCGATATTTTTGAATTTGTAGAAAAACCTGTTTGGCTTGAACAACAGAATTAAAAGAACTGCTAAATTTGCTATATTGAATCAATCTACATAGCGCTTTGTAACATCTTTTTAAACCTGAACAATAAGTTGTGAGACAAATATTTCTACCCACTCTTCCCAACTAGTGCACCTCTGACATATACGTGCAGGTACGACCGCTAACGTTGGAGTGAGTCTATTTGACGATGCACACGGCACGAGCAGCAAGCACTGCCACCTCACTCGACCTGATGCCTTCAGGCGTGCCTCGCAGGACACCTTCGTCATAGCGACCAGCCAAGAACTGGAAACAGTGAACAGGATCATCATCTGGCACGACAACACGGGCAAGAATCCAGACTGGTATGTGTCTCGTGTCAGTGTGAGGGATCTGCAGACTAATGTGAGTCATCATTTTCTCTGCAACGCCTGGCTGTCACTCAGGGAGTCGTCGGATAGTCAGATAGAGAAGGAGCTGAAGCGAGCGTGTTAGTATTAATGTGATGTAATTCAATATAATTATTACTATAATTGTTATGAGGTGCTTATAATAATTACTAACATGTAGATATATTTGAATCATCTTCACCCGGTTATGGTCTACACTCTAATTTGTACTGTATGTGATTTGATTTTGGGTTTTGCCAAAAAAAGTAATATGGTTATTTTACTGTCGAAAACTGTTGTAGCGAAATATTTCTGGCCAGAAATCTGTGCAAATTTGGTTGAGTCTCAGGTCTTAAACTTCTTATTTAATGCATACCATTTTTATAATTTAATTATTTTGATGGAACGAAAACCTAGATCGCATTTGTCAGAGCTTCTTCCGCATAATGTGGTTCAAATTAATATACCTTTAAATTTAACAAATTATAATGATAAAAATACATCCTCTCATATTTACTGATTGATAACCTGAGTGTTTATATTTATTATGTGCCTCCTTAGTTCTGTCATGCGTTTTGATCGATCTAGATATCTCTGATCAGCGTTGATGACCTCTGAACTCTGTCTCAGTGTACTATGACTCAACAGATCACAAGTTGTGTCATTTAATCGTGTACATCCTTATTTCGGTATTACAGCAATTGCAATGAGAAGTTTTCAGAATGTAGTTACTCAGTACTCGCCAGGGCGGCGTCGTGGTACTACCCAGTTTACTTCTGACTGGTGGCTATAAATAGATCATTGATTTGGATTGGGTTATATTTATAACTGGGTCGTTAATGGCCCAATGATCATTAACTAGGCCAACTGTCCCGTTCGAACACGTATCTATCAGGCGAATACTGATTTTTTGTATTATAAAACAGCCCATTGATTAACAGTTGATTAATAATTATAATTTATTTATTTCGCAATTATTTGCTGTATTACAGCTGACGATGAGCTGGCCAACACGTGGACAAAGTTTCATGTCGACTTCTCGCAGCAGATGTCTGATCGACATCTCTGGTTGTCTGTTTTGGATTGTCCCCCGGGGTCATCCTTCCGTCGGCCTCATCGCTTTGCCTGCTGTGTTGCATTCATCAACTCCCTACTCTGCGTCAATGCCCTGTGGTACGGACTCCTCGTGCCGAAAACCGATGCCGAACTCTACAACGCTGAGAGTCACTTCCACTGGAACGATATCGTCATCGTCTTCATCTCGTCTGCAATATGTTTCGTTGTCGTCGGTCTTCTCACCGAGTTGTTTCATAGAATTAAACAGAAGGTCAGAGGAACATTTCTTTATTCTTATTGTATATAGCGAGCAAAATGTTGTGGATTTAATAGTCATGGTTTCTTCTTTTTTTGACTTGTTTGAAACTGTGTTTGAACAGTTCTTAACTTTCATTAATTGTAATTATAATTATAATTAATTACTCATTAAATCATTAATTGTAAAACTTTGAGAGCTGTAATTGGTGTAGTGGTTGAGAACTCGTCTACTCTGACGGAAGGCTGGGGTTCAAATCCAGTTTCGAGCTTTTTTAACTTTATGCAATTTAATTCGCTGAACTGCATAGTTTGAAAAATTGTGTGTTTATATTCAGTTAATTATCATTTTGTATTCGGAAAGGCAACGGAAGCCACCTGTACAGGACTCATGTCCTTATGTAACCTTCATAGGCAGAATTACCTGTGAATGAAATACTTTCGTTTATTTTGAACATTTATGATATTTTCATTTCATAGTGCATAGAAATTTATATGGACTGATTAATTTTCCAGCCTTGCTTCTACATTTTTCATTTGCATTTGGTGAATTCATATATTAATTATTGTTAAATAGTGCTTACTGCGTGATAATTACATTATTGCTGAAGAATTTAAAAAATTGAGATTTTAACATTCGTTAATTAATTTACTGTGGATGGACTTCCATTTTTGTGCTTTGTCCTTTACCGCAGCCGCTGGTACATCCGCGAATGAGACGGCGCTGTTCAGAGGAAACCGTTGAGATGGATGCCTACGTGTCGACGTCACGCCGTGCCAGTCTGTCCTCTTCATACAAAGGACGTCACTGCTCCATCGCTCCACTTGAACTCATTGACCTCGAGTTCGATGACAGCTCTTCGGTCAGTTTTTTCTCATCCTTTCTATTCTATTTGTTATTTATCGTCAGCCTTCTTTTACTGGGATATCTTTAAATCGGTGTTCATTTGGCAAGTTTGAGTCTACACGCCTCTGGGCAGCTTAGGTGCTCTGTGATCTTTACACAAGTAAGCAAGGCTCAACTATTCAGAGGTTGCTGCGATTTTTGCAGCTAATACAGTCGTCCATCTTGGAGGTGAACCTCGACCGGGTTTAAACTTAATTAATTTTGTTAGCGCATCTTGCTATATAATTATTGTTCTCTTTATATAGTGTTATATACAAATAAGTTACGGAAAGGACCTTTGGCCACCCACCCGTGCTCATCTGGCCTAGTGGATCGGTGGTTAAAGTCATGCGTAGTAATACGCAAGACAAATAACCAACACCAGGACCTATCTTCGGACAGAGCACTATCATCATCATATATAAAAATAAAATAATCAAATGATAAGACTGTGCGTATTAGGTAGACTAGAAGAATGATCAACATTTATAGACGTGATTATTTATTGGACTGTGTATCAACTGATATGGACGACTGTGATTGATATACATGTTTGCTGCTGTTGATGCAGATCAGTACAAGTATCAGTGGTCCATTTATTCACATCCGGACGGTGTGGAGACGGGAGAAATGGAGGACATAAATTCTGCTTCTGTCAAGTTATCTAAGGTTTTTGTCACATGAGATTTGTCTTATTTCAGATGTTGTTGTAACATATTTGAATTTGTTGTGTGAGTTAATGGCCATTGTGTAGTTGTAAATTGTGGTTAGGGTTCAAACATGTTCATTGGCAGAAAAACTGTAGTGTATGCTGTAAATCAGACGCAGCTTCTGAACTGCTGAGTCGATGCCTATTCAGGAAATGTTTGCAGGTCACCACTGATGATGAGAGGTGTTCATGCTTTGCTTACTGCCTGATGATATACAGATGATATACCTGCAGGTATACCTGTCAAAAGGAAGCACACGATAAATAAGTTGTTAATTTTTTTTTCTGGAAGTAGCTGATTGCATATAATTATTTACTATTTGTTTGGAAGCTCTGTTTATAAGATGTGATTTGTCAATGTTTGTTTTTTGAACAAGGGTTGTTGTTGATATTAATTTTATGTGATGTAATTGCGCGCAGGACTTTGCACTTTGTGTGATGTAGTTGCGCGCAGCACTGTACACTTTGTGTGCTCTAGTTGCGCGCAGGACTGTACACTTTGTGTGATGTAGTTGCGCGCAGGACTGTGCACTTTGTGTGCTGTAGTTGCGCGCAGGACTATTGTACACTTTGTGTGATGTGGTTGCGTGCAGGACTGTGCACTTTGTGTGATGTAGTTGCGCGCAGGACTGTACTTTGTGTGATGTAGTTGCGCGCTGCACTGTTGTACTCTGTGCTTGCTGTAGTTGCGCGCAGGACTGTACTTTGTGTGATGTAGTTGCGCGCAGGACTGTGCACTTTGTGTGATGTAGTTGCACGCAGGACTGTACTTTGTGTGATGTACTTGCGTGCAGCACTGTGTACTTTGTGTGATGTAGTTGCACGCAGGACTGTACATTTTGTGTGATGTAGTTGCGCGCAGCACTGTGTACTTTGTGTGATGTAGTTGCGCGCTGCACTGTTGTACTCTGTTCTTGCTGTAGTTGCGCGCAGGACTGTACACGTTCAGAGTTGCTGTGTCTTCCGGTAGCAAGTCTGGCGAGGCGGTCGTTAACGTCACTGTGCTGCCACGTAAGATTCAAACTACTTCAAACCTTTGTCATCTTATCTGTCATCATCATCATCTTTCTCTTTCCCAGTGATCGTCGTGCCCACTGTGTGCGATCATCTTTTCATCATGATCGTGTACCAGTTTAGTTTCTGCGCATTTATTACATATGATTAAGTCCATATCACTTTTTTTGTGTTTCTTTCTTTGAAGCATTATATGGTGTGCAATATGTTATTAGTGAAATGGCTGAAATTATTGAAATCTACTTCTATTTGAAGCATTATATAAAGACCCGATGTGTGATTTATAGTGGTGTTATGTAACAGTATTTTCTTTGTGTTTTCCAGCCAATTTCAGTTTTGTTGGATATGATATCAATAATAGAAGGGTTGATTGATGATTTCTTCACAATCTCTTGATGCTTTGCTGTGTGTGTAGTTGCTAGAGAGAACAAGCCTCCTGTTGCTATTGTAAAGCCTACCGACCAGTCTGTCAATCAGCCCAACGATGTCATCATTGATGGATCAGGTACACACTAAGTTCTTAAATAGTTTATTTAACAGTTGTACATTATGTCTTACAATTCATGGTTTATTTTGTCCATTGTTCAACTCTCTGATTGAATGACTGGATTAGGTTGATCTATCGTGTTATTGCCTACTATTCGGGCGAAGTTCTTGAAAAGTTTTCCGATTCAAAAGCAGGCCGCACAATGAAAATAAGGCAATTCTATTGTGTATTTTACATGTGATCAGTGATTGCTGCTTTTAACGACCTTTGATTGTGCCGCCCTGAGTGGTTTGCATGTGTTTGATGTGTACAATGTTTGATGTGTTAAGTGTTTGGTGTGTACAGTGTTTGATGTGTACAATGTTTGATGTGTTGTACAATGTGTTTGATGTGCACACTATTTGATGTGCACACTGTTTGATGTGTACAATGTTTGATGTGTACAATGTTTGATGTGTACAATGTTTGGTGTGTACAGTATTTGATGTGCACAATGTTTGATGATGTCTACAGGCAGTTCAGATGATGATAAGATCGTACGCTATCACTGGGAGCTCGTCAAGTCTCCCATTACACAGAAGATCAAGGACAATGATCTGGAGAGTGCTACGCTAATGCTCAAGGGCTTAGCACCGGGGGTTTACCAGTTCAAGTAAGTTGCTCAAGGGCTTAGCACCGGGGGTTTACCAGTTCAAGTAAGTTACTCAAGGGCTTAGCACCGGGGGTTTACCAGTTCAAGTAAGTTACTCAAGGGCTTAGCACCGGGGGTTTATCAGTTCAAGTAAGTTACTCAAGGGCTTAGCACCG
>JAQFYQ010003767.1:0-10412 GCA_034694885.1 Buchholzia appendiculata | reverse complement strand
AACTAGTTCTTTATCATCCCTTTTTATCACTTTCATTATCGCTTTTGCATAAAATACGTTACCCTCTATTTTTAGTCATCTGTTCGCTGCATTCAATATTTTAGTTCATTCAGCTGCTTATTCGTTTATTATTATAATATTTTCAAGGAGGAATTTAATATTATATTATATATATATTGTTAGATTCGTTATGTATACATGTATATTGGGAAACTTTATTTATTGTATGCGTATAATTAAGTCTGTCGTTTATGTGTGTGTCTGTACACATTATGAACACATGTGTAACTGTGCACATAAATGATGTATCTCTATTGTTAGGTCTGTCGTACGAATGTGTGGGTAACTGTATGCGGTCTGAGATGGCCCTAAGTCAGGCAAATCGACTCAACTGGGCTGAAGCTGAAGCTATTGCAGAGGCAAACAAGCCACAGCCTCCGTCTCCACCCCCTTCCCCAGAGGTGGCTGAGGAAAGCCCTAGAGAACCAGCAGAAGATAGTGGAAAAGGTTAGCTGCCTTACGCATTAAGATGGTCAGAGATTTTCTTCTCATTTTCTACCCTACCCTTGTAGTATTGCCAGTTTTGCTCTCTTGTTGGTCGGATCTATCCTGCATATGATTTATATGTCCTGTGCTATATTAAATTCCTTCATTTAGTGCTTATTGCTTTGTTTGATTTCGTAAACAGCCCAGAGTTGGACGTGGGTCGGATCCGAATTTTTAGGAATTTGTCGGGTCGGGTCCAGATTTCAGTGGGTCGGGTCGGAAAGTCCGTGGGTCGGGTGGGGTCACAAAAATCCTGACCCGTCTTGATCAATGACAATTTTTATCACCTTGTCATGTCATACTTTATTTATTTAAGATGTCCTAGGCTAGAAGTACTTTCATGCTTAAAATGCATACATTGAAGCTTAAATTTCGAGACAAATATGTCAACGGAAGTATAGCGACTATTTTAGTATACATTGCTTATTAATCAAATTGACACAAGTTTATTAAAATGGAATTTCTTTATTAAAGAAATTGTGTGCACTTTGAAAATTATATCCAAATCAAACTATTATGTAATATGCATCAGAATGAATCAGAATGAAAAAAATTAAATACAACATAGAATTTATTGCTTGTAAATTTCATAGAAAAATTTGACCGAAATATTTTTCATATTCTTTTTTAGGCGTCGCGGTTTGGGTCGGGTCAGAAAGTCTGTGGGTCGGGTCGTATCAGGATTTTTTGAATGACCCGTGGGTCGGGTCGGGTCAGATGTTCAGTGGGTCGGGTCGGGTCAGATCAAAAAGTCCGTGGGTCGGGTCTGGTCCGAAAAAAGCGACCCATGCCCAACTCTGAAACAGCCTAATCCCACGGCTGGCAGTATTTATGATTAAATTTTGCACTACATGATTTATATTTCTTATTGCAACACATTTTGTACTTTCTTATATATATTGTAATATTATTTTATTATGTGAAATCTTGATGTGTTAAATTATAGTATTGATTCTAGCATTAACAGTCAGTTTTATATTCTTAATTACCTAGTCTTCCTTGGCTGTGTAAATCAACCTTTATGTGCACTTTCTTATGCTGTAATTGTGCAGATATAGAATAGATTATCCAGTTGGCAATATGTCGCATACAGATTAGAATGTACAGTTGTGCAGAGTATTGCGAGTTGTGTGATTTGGTAAATGATGTCGGCACTGAACAACTCTGTTTGGACTTTTGACTGATCAAAACAGAACAAAGTGATTTTGTTGTGGCAATGATTTACGCATAATTATACGGTGTAGTGTAGTTCTTATTCAGATTATCAAATGACTGCCTTATTTGATTTACATTTAAATTTACAATGATTATTTACTTTTTGGTTGAATTTATCATGTTTATAAATAATGTTGATAACTCGGACATAATTTCTTTTTGTGATGTTTGATATTAAGATCGCTTTACAGTGATGACTTTGTGCATGATTTCCCTTGGTAATGTCATTGTTTGTTTTGATGATTCAGTCTCAAAACTAGACATCTAAAATTTATTTATTTCATTTACTGAGTGTGTATGGCAGTTGTATTCCGTGCAAATTACTTGCTACAGGGAAATCACCCCATTCCCTGTACGGTTTGGTGCGCAAGGGCATGTGGCTGTAAAATATCCATCCACAATTAACCCTCAGGGACATTATTTAAATCTGTACTTGTACTTAGCACAGATATCTTGCGAAATCGAATAGTAGATTATGAACTGGGCATAATGGTGACGATGATTATGACGATTATGCTGTGTGCTATGCAGCGGTTGTGCAGTTTCTGTGCACTGCATTCTGCACTGCACTGTGTACTGCACTGTGTACTGCACTATACTCTCTATGTGTCTTGGTGATGGAGGATATGTTTGATGCTCATGGCAAAATGAGGGGGAAGTTTTGACGATGTAACTTTCGTGCATACATGAAAGATAGACTGAGTTATGAATGCCAGATGTATGAATGATGCTTTTACATATATTCTACAACCGTTTAAACGATGGTTTTTTGTGAAGGTTTCATTTATTTTAAAACTATATATTTGTTCCATGATTGTGTCTAAGAATAATTTGTACTGGAACCCGGTGTCACCGGCTTTGCCTTTTGCTTCAATTCGGCTTTTAAACATAGGCAAAAATAAAAAGTCAAAGAAATCACCGCAGAGTAGCCCTCGGTCTAAAAAATCTGACGGTACTTCGTCGAGACCTGGTTCGGCCAAGGGAGGCAAAAAGGGTGAGCTGAAACTGATTGGTGCTTGGTCTTATCTGCTTTGTAGTATCTCTAGCACGACTGCAAACCTAATGAGTAATACTAACCTTGGGTTCGCTTACTTGTGTCATATATTTTGTTTATGATTTACCTTTTGTTAATTAATACTGTTCGCAATACTTGTTTTTTTGTCTATGTGACGGTTTGTTTTAATACTTTGAGATTTAATAATTCAATCTTGTTACAAGATTTGTTATCGATTTGTTTTATTGAAATTGTATATACATTTTTATAAATATAGTGGACATTGTTCAGTTTATTGAGTATTCAATCGAGTCTCGAATGGTTTTATAATTCATTAGCTCTGGTTAGTTTAGTACTAACTTGTCATATTTGTCTAGTTCACCATCATCTATCCCTTCATGCTTCAAACTTTGGCTCAATGAGTAACTGCTACATGACAGTGCAAACGAAATCAGCGACAATATTTACATTGATGAGTGCCTGCGTTGCTGGTTTTACAAAGTCGTAATCTGTTTGCAATAGTGTAGCAGTAGCTTAAATACGTTATTGATGATAATTTAACATTTAATAGCGGTTAATTCTGTGTAGTTATTTTATTTATGACCTCGGCACCAGACTTTTTAGGCGTGATGGCATATAATTTTTATTTGTTAATGTTGATTGATATAATTATAATTTACAACGATATCATAACTACAATGATAATAATTGTCCATTCCAACTTGTATATACTAGTCATTGCTGATATCTCTGATGTTAGGTCCGGCTGCTTTCAATAGGTTTCTCCAATGTCGTAGTTATGTGTTCATCATCATCTGCATCATCATCATCGTTATCATCATCATCATCATCATCATCGACGACTTGTAAAAGAAGGTTTACTGCATGATTGTGTGTTATGGGTTACAAATGCAAGTATGGATCATTAATTTTCAAATTTGGTTAAGCTTTGTTTCGTTAAGTTTTGTTAGGTTAATGTAACTATAGTTTAGAGTTGCTTAGATTAATTAAAGGTAGTTGAGTTTTGAAATCTTGTTGACATCTAAGCCATGGTTAAGTAAAGTGAATTAAGATTTCGAAGTTGATCATTATTATCATATTCACGAGATTACTGCTGGAGCTCAAAATGTCCGTAAAGTCTAAGATTACATTTATACGGTTTGGGTAATTTTGCGGTCTTTCAAACCTTTAATCGAAGCCTCTTTCAGTGTTTTCACGAAGTTTTCACAAATATTTTTTGTTGTGTGAAGATAATTTTAATGAAAAACTGCAAGGAAGCATGCATTACTGTAATAGCATGTTGTAGGTTAGGCATACATTTCACTTTCAGTCAGTCTAGGGAAGGTTATGGATGTTTTACCTATATTTATCATTTATATCAAATTATGTATTTGTTATGTTATATATATTTATTGTATGATTTATTTCTATTTTAAGTCTATGTAATTTTAAAACTATTGAATCTCTATTTTTATTGTCAACTAATTATATAGCTGTGTTGTTTATCAACTGAATACCAGCATACGTGACTGTTATGCTGTACATAAAAGTCTGAAATTGCCTTAGCCTAATTGTATCTCATTTACAACTCGTTTATTAGATTTTCAAAAGCACAATCTTGAAATTTCAGAAGTTATTGCAATCTTATTTCTGCCAAGTGCTGCTCTGTAGGAAAGCTGTGATTGGTGTTCAGGCAAAGGAAAAGATGGAAAGAACAAACAAGCGGAAGAAGAGGAAGCAGCTCCGGTTGTGGAGGATCCTCCAGCTATTCCAGCTCGAACTATCTACATGATTGCAGTTGACTTTCTGCTAGAGGTCAAAGCCATGCCGGTAAGTGTTACAATTCTGTTCTGTTACAACATCATGCTGCGTTCAATGAGTCATTAATCACAAATTGAGACATTTTATGTTGGACATAAATCATGTGGACAGAAGTCTTTGATATGTGTTCACTGTAGTCTATAGTTGTGACAAATGACAAATACATCCATGCTCCAAAAAACTGACATGCGGTAGGGGGTAGAAGGAGGAAGAAGGTGGAAGAGGTAGAAAGTGGTAGAAGGGAAAGAAGAAGAAGGTGAAAGAGGTGAGTGAAATGCTTTAGATTTGTGATTGAGAGTAGCAGAAGATAAATCAAGGATCTTACATCAAAGTATTCGTTTATAAATTAGTTGATTTCCACAATGGTAATGAATAATGGTGTTGATTTCCACAATGATACCTTGAAGGCGATATTGATGGTAACGTAACTTTAATTGTCTTTTTTCTCTTTATTCGCCTGTCTTTCCTGCTGGCTTCCTAACTATCTCTGTATGGATGTGTGTGGATATCTGTGATGATTTCGATGTGGATGTGTCGTTGTCTGTTGGTTCGTATGAGAATGCATGATTGTCAGTCTTTTTGTCTTCGTGTGTTGCAACGTGTCTAGGACCGAGTCATCGTATAATCGTGTACGTTGTAGTGGTAATTATTGAGCATTTGCCTTTTCCTGATCGACTGTGTGTATGTGATTATATGCGTGCATGCGAGTATGTGTGTATGTGTGCGTGTGTGTGTGTGTGTGATCATGTGTGTGTATGTGTGTGTATATAATATATGTGTGCATTGTAGTTGCAATGCCTGATCGATTTTGTGTATAGATATGTGTTTCTGTATGCATATGTTTGTATGTTTCTGTACTGTATGTTTGTATGTTTGTGAATGTTGTAGTTGACAGAGAGAGCGTTGGCCTATCACCTGATTGACCCCCACGGTGGCCCGACCTGTGAGTACTACACTGCCATGGCTCGTCTCATGCTGCAGAGACGATGCATGGAAGAGGTGGAGGAGAACGCTAAGCTTGCCACACACCTTCACTATCAGGTAGTAGCTTGCCACTCATCTTCACTATCAGGTAGTAGCTTGCCACTCATCTTCACTATCAGGTAGTCAAAGCTTGCCACTCACCTTCACTATCAGGTAGTAGCTTGCCACTCACCTTCACTATCAGGTAGTCAACTAAACTTGCTACACATCTTCACTATCAGGTAGTAACTTGCCACCCATCTTCACTATCAGGTAGTCAACTAAGCTTGCCAGTCATCTTCACTATCAGGTAGTCAACTAAGCTTGCCACTTATCTTCACTATCAGGTAGTCAACGCTTACAAACCTTTACTTGCATTCTGCAGTGGCCAGCTAGGTTAGGATTAATCAATTACAGGATTCAATGAATAAGAAACACTAACAGAGGCCAAAACACGGATCAACTTGATTTGATAAAGTCAAAATCATTCGTGTATAGTGATTTATGCGAAGTGTATGCAGATTTATTTTTCCATGCTGATCTATGTGTAAACGGAGATTGTTTGTAGATGTTGGTTTGTATCGAGTATATGTATACAGATTTGTGTATGCTGGTTTGTGTAATGTGTATGCAAATTTGTGTGGAGTGTATGCTGGTTTGTGCAGAACGTGGATGCCTGGGCTATCTATGGACACATGAAATATCTGACCGGAGACTTCAACATGGCTAAGACTTGCTACGAGTGTGCTCTCTCGTTCGGCTTGGACACTCCAGAACTACATTCCATCTACCTTCGACTTGCTTCCATCTATCTGCGCGAGGCTAATGTAAGTCTACTTTTGTATCTGCGCGAGGCTAATGTAAGTCTACTTCTGTATCTGCGCGAGGCTAATGTAAGTCTACTTCTTTATCTGCGCGAGGCTAATGTAAGTCTACTTCTGTATCTGCGCGAGGCTAATGTAAGTCTACTTCTGTATCTGCGCGAGGCTAATGTAAGTTATCATCGAAAAGTTATTATCGCATGGTCTAATTTGATTGGCTGCTTGGTAAGGCGAGCAGCCAATCAAATCGTTGTCAGGAAGGACATCCGTTTGTTGAACTTTGCTTCAATAGAAATCCAAATACCAATTGGATATACTCTGCAGAGTTTAATCAACATACCATGCTTGTCAGAAATTACGGAGGAGAACATTTAGTGGTGTTCATCACAAGTTAATTATAATCCGTAGTGCTAATTGAGGACGGTGCCAATCTGGATAAATGACAATGATGATTTATCAGCACAGGGTATGTGTGACTGCATGTCTGTTATTGTTTTTTCTGTCTGTCTGTCTGTCTGGCTGTCTCTCACTCACTCACTCACTCACTCACTCACTCACTCACTCACTCACTCACTCACTCACTCACTCACTCTCTATATTTCTTTCTCTTTCTCACTGTATATTAATTACTGTAATACCGTTTGACTTTGTGTGTTTGTGAAATACCTCAAGGGGCGATGCTGTCGTACTGGTGTTTCACAGCTTGCACACTCTGCTGGAGACATTTCTGTATCTTGCTCAGAAGTTACCATCATCGTCATCATTAGTTCTCTGCCTTCCGGCAGGTCCTCGACATCTAAACTCTCCAATCTTCCCCTTTCTCATATCTTCCCTTCAGCTTCACATATCATGCCTTCTTCAACTCGTCAATAATTTCCATCTTCTTATTTTCCACACCTTTCGACTTGCTTTGCTTTTTGCCATTCAGCCGTTCTCGCAATTTCAGTTTGACGATCAGTAATCTTTGCTGAGAAATGCATGCTTCCCCTGTAATCACTATCACGTCTTTAACCATTGAACTGTTCCTACATTTCTGTTAGCACATAATCAACTACAAACTGATTTCTACCGGACGACTGGCACACCACTTTCTTTGATTCTTGCTTGTGAAAACATAACATGTATGAAAACACTGTAGTGTATGTGTGCAGTAATTCAACTGAGATGCACTGTGTATTGTAGAGTGTCCTGGTATTGTTATGTGTACAGTTCACTGAGGCGAGGAGCAAGTTTCTACTTGCTTGCAAGAGGTCGCCGTCTTGCGTGTCCTGGCTTGGGGTCGGAATAGCTTGCTACAGGGTTAGTAGTGGCAGTCGTTCTACTGTATAAATTCAATGTTGATAGGTACTTTATTTACTAGATGCAGGCTTGTGTGATTCTTACGACGTTTGTTGTGATTATAAAGTAATACCGTACTCTAAGTTTAGATACTCCTGGTCCTTGAATTGGAAAGTACTCATCTGTGTTCATAGATGTTTGGTTCTTGGTTCTTTAGTGGTTCCGTGGCTCTTTAGACGTTTCTTGTGAAGATATACTCTTTTATTAGAAAATCTTAATTCTTGATTATAGACGATATTCTTCATTGTAACAGATGGGTGACCTGGCTGATGCTGAAGATGCTCTGACTGAGGCAAATCTTCTCAACAACCTTGACCCTGAGGTCTGGGCTTACCTCAGCCTCATCTGTCTGCGGTGTCGTCGACAGACTGAGGCGGAACAGGCTTTCAAGTACGCCATGAAGGTTAGTAGCTCCTCGTTCTTCTGTTGTGTTCCTGCTTGTCATCTTCACAGAGACACCAAGAAATATTTCTGATATTAAGGAAGCTCTACAGTTTAATTATTGTTTTCATGTGAATGAGAAAAATCAACCAGAGCTCAATCAATATAGAACATTGATTGAGCTCTGGTTGGTTTTTTCTCATTCACTTTTTGATTTGGTAACGTTAAACTGACAGATCTGGATAGTGTGCGCGAGATCAGATGGGAGAAATAGAGTGCCAAGGATGCACAAGCTTGTGACCCGTGTAGAGAGAAAACTTCCATTGTTGGACACATCCAACCCTTCCTGACAGGGAATATTGTCGTAAGATGTTGATGACGATGATGAAACACACTGTTTTCCTCTGTGTGCTTGATTATTATAGAAATAATGAGATAGTTAGCATACATCAACTTCTGTAAGCTGTACCATAGCATATCTCCGGTCTGAGAATTTTTTTTAGTGGCATCTAACGCCGACATAAAGACATAAAAATTTAAAATATGGGGATAAATCTGTCATGGAATTGCGTCGTCAGAAATGGTAATAGGACAAATGATAACCTGGGCACAAAAACAACGACTTAGAAAAATAAGTTATGGACAAACATTTTGGTCATTGCTAATATTATTGTTCGAAGTGGCCTTGCATCTGGCTTACATGTATTTGTTTCAACTCGTCTTAAAGGATCTTATTAGTCACTTATTTTGTATCCCTATGTCACCACTGGATTTGAAACCTCATTCAATGCGATAAACTCTCCGTGTTCTCCACGTGTTCAAAAAGGACCAGCAACAAGATTTCTCATATCCAACTGGACAACAGGCTGTCACCAACGTACCTATATAGATCTAGAACTTCATAATAATGTCATACCTTATCTTGGTTTTCCTTTTTATAGGCATGTTTTATACTTAATGTCTGTTTCGGATATTTATGCTTAATTCAGGATATCTATGTTCAAGGGGAACTTATGGAATATAGAATGTTTTCATGTTGTGTTTGTGTGTTTCACAGTTGAATCTACACGACCAGGAGCTCATCGACGAGCTGTTGCTAGTACAGAGAGAAACAGGATTTGGAGATCCCAGCTTTGAGCCGTGCGCATGATTCTGTTCAAGTCGTTTATATACATGTAGTTTCCATGGTTACCGATGGTGTACTTTGTCCTGCAACGATCCCATGGTTACTAGTGCTGCAATAATTATTCCTTTTATATCGTTTCCATGGTTACTAAAGATGCAGTTATTCTTGCTGTAACGTTTCCATGGTTACTAGAGATGCAGTTATTCTTGCTGTAACGTTTCTATGGTTACCAAAGCATAGTAACTCATGCTGGAATTCATGACGAACATGAAAGAACGTTTCATATTTATTATTGTTTCATGTTTTGTGTAGACTATTTGTAGATAGTGCTGTACATAAACAGCCTCTGAGTTACCTTGATGAGATTTGAATGAGACCCGAAATTTGAATTGAATTTTGAATGAAACTTGTGTTTACAGTATTACTCTTCATATTATGATTAATGTACAAGTTTGTACAAACATCTTTGTTATTAATAACACACATAATAAAGCAGTTAATCATTCCTTCAGACATCAAGGACGAGATGCCAATTAATCACCTTAACTGTTTGCCAGTCTTTTTGCCACTGGGGTCAGCGGATTCCAAGCCTGTCCAGAGTGGCCGCCTAGAAGTTAGACGGCCACTGTGTAGTTACCATTCGTTATTGGTAACTGACTTGGCAATCAGTATTTCAACTGTTCCTTTTTATCGAAAAGAAGGTGGTTCGATGTTTGCATGTAAAAGGAACCATGGTTAATGGAGTGGGGCACAGTGTGCCCGAGATCAGCCACATAGTGGAGCGGTGTTCAGTTGAACGTCAACAACCAGTGAAGATATACAGCATTATACAGAATGACTGTTTGAAAATCGGATCATACAATAGAAAATTCTATAAAAACAGATCGTTAGTTAACATCCTTATTTGTACATGTAGAAGTCTTGAATAATTATCAGAAATATATTGCTGTGGATAGTATATCCAACATGAATTAATTACGTTGTGTGCACTATTTCGAGTAAGAATAGCATTTTAAATTTCTCAGAAATACTTCATTTCAAATGGTAATTTGCATTGATCAGCAACTAATCAAGAGCTGTGAAAATCAACCTTTCTACCATAAATTAAATATAGAATCTATTTCTTCTTTAAGGTGAAAATACACGATGCAACAAAATCACGGTTTCGTGAAACGCTAGAAATATTGCGAGCTTCGGAAGGTTCAAA
>JAQFYQ010003766.1:0-10413 GCA_034694885.1 Buchholzia appendiculata | reverse complement strand
TCCACATTGTTTACAATCAGAGAAGGTAAACAAATAGTGAACTTATTACAGTTCTTTTACTTAACGTCGTTATTCATACCTCTATTAAATTTTATCAGACTTTCTGACACCCATGAGTCATTTAAACATAGAAACATGATCGGCTAGAGTAAGCATCCCAAAGTGGTCTATTCTGCAGTCAATTCTTGGATTATATTCGATCAGTTTCTTCGTCAATCAAATAACATTCAGCTCTCACGGAATTGTTTAAGATGCTGGATTGCACGTACTTTCTCATATCAAGAGATTATAAAATTACTTGAGTGATCATCCTGACTACGAGAGGATATAATGGGGCCGGCCTCGTCAATCCAGCTAAACTTTGACTATCGTTATTAACAGAACTTTTCACAGCGAAGCTGTGAACCAGCAGAAGAAGCTGTAATCCGATGATGAATGTAATCCGATCCAGAAGCACATAGTAGTACCTGAGGCCTACCTCAACGCTGAAGTTGCTCGTTTCTTACAGTATATATAGATTTTCAATATAGATATACTCAACCCCCGCTGGGGGTGTACGTTATGTTTTTTTAAATTGAAAATTGACATTGAATTTTTTTGGCCCGCCGCTACCCTCCCTCCCCCGCTCGAAAAATTGCAAAACGGTAAATCAATCGTCCGAAATACTTCGAAGGTACGTTTGATCAGGCTTCCCTGAACGGACAAAAGATTTTCTATTTGTAGCCAGTGGTGGCACTGTGGTGCAGTACGATCAGGATCGTAGCCAGGATTTCAGGGGGCTCGGCCCCCCGCCCCCCGTAATTCGAGCACTGATCACTGGTGCTACACGTACTATGTGGAACACATGCGGGTACGACCGTATTGTAATATTGATGGTAAAAATGCTGAACCTTAAAAAACATGCTGAGATTATTTAAAGATTTTAGTTGTTGTTGTTGTGTACCGTGGCGATCCTCTTGGTGCTGAAGCAGCTGCGTGGGAGGTCCAGGCCGTGCGCGTGGTGGGTGGTCTTGCAGGGGGTGTGACGTGTGGACAGCTGTAGGCAGTGCGCTGAGCTTCTATATTACGTGACAGATGTTTTATCTAATCTTCATCTAACTGCATGTTTAGTGCTAGATACGCTAATGGTACATTATAGTTGTATATTATTGTATAATGCCATGATATTTTTTCAACGAGATTTGGATGTATAAATAATAAATAATAAATATAACATACGTGTGTATAATCGCGTATGTTTATACAGGTCATGTTTACATTATTCGAACTAGCTGACCAGCTACATTCGGATTAGTTAGCCTCCTAGTCCGTATCCTTGCAACATATCGTAATATGATACATGCGTAGGCATACATTATAAATGTTTAATTAAGCTACATATCACGGACATGTCATTTTCCCAGTTATAATAAATAGGTTAGAAATCTAGTTACAATACCATGCAACTTGTATGACTTGATGCATGTTTGTATGCGACTCTTAAAGGGAGAAGCATTGTTGAGAGAATCAGCTGCATGAAGAAAAGATGGGCGCTAAAATATGAACCAGCAAGTGTTTCGGTCAGGAGTAGAGTGTAGAAGTTGGTTATAAACATTAATGAAGACTAAGAATATGGAAATTGCTACTTAAAGTGATAAGGCGAGATGTACTGTTGAACAATGTTTGAAGGGATAATATGGGCAATCGAAAGTGAGAAGGACCGAGGATAGTAATGATAGATTATTTCAAGGAGGCGTCGTATGTGATTACGTGAAGAGCACAGGAATACGTGGTTTGAACGGATCGATTTCAAGGACCTGCCTGGAAGCAGGAGATGTAGAAATATTACTGACGGTGATAATTTTTTTTATTGTAGAACTGTAAAGATGCAGGTAGCATGATGTACTGATAGTGCGTTAAATAGAAGCAGACTTATCGCGCGACATGGAAGAAACGTTGCGACAGTTGATAAAGGAGACGAATAAATCAAAGTTTGTCGCAGTCAACAAGTCTTGTCAGGATGCACTTGATCTGCTGGAGGACAAGTCGATCACTGCAGCTGCACAGCCTCATCATCTCCGGTATGTTCATTGTCATCATCTCCGGTAGGTTCATTGTCATCATCTCCGGTAGGTTCATTGTCATCATCTCCGGTAGGTTCATTGTCATCATCTCCTGTAGGTTGTCATTGTCATCATCTCCTGTAGGTGGTCCAAACACGTGGCGGATTATGTAGTTGCGAGTGGCGGAAGGAAATTTTTTTGTGACTTCACAGCCCATTCGAGTGGGAGTGGCAAGAGGCCACTAAGGACTAGTAGTCTCATCAGAGCAGTACCGTACCATGAGTGTAGTGTATTACGGTACTCTGTGCTCTTTGGATATTTCTTTCATGATAGTAGGGTTGGATTCTCTTGCACCAATGCCAAAAACAGATAGCAGAATACTTCTGCCTGTGTGTTTCTTTATTTATTTTTAATGAAATAGTTTGATGGTTGTGTTACAGGGGGGGGGGGGGGTTGTTCTGAAGCATTCTTGGCTCTGTTAAGCTACTTATTGTTTCTCAAGAAGTATTGCATAATGAGAAAATGAGAAAAGTTGGATATACATTGAAGAAATCAATCATTTCTGTAACACTTTAACCAATAGTGACAATTTTATGAATGATTAATTTTAAATGATTATTTTTTAACACAAGTGCAGATTTAAAGTGTGTTTGATATACAGTATTTACCTTGTGGGATGTTTCTGTGTTTTTGTCAGGTCAAGATGTTTAGTAGCACTGCAGCAGGCGTTGGAGACGAAGAACGTCAAGCTTGCCACATTCGCAGTTGCTGGCATGCATGTGAGTACACGATGCTTTGCACGAAAAGGCCAAGATCTGTTGCATCTAAAGATCTCTTATTGTAATAAGTGACTGGGAAGACGACAATCCTTAACCCACTGAGTGTCAGTGATCACCAATTCACCATGAATGGAAAAATGCTCTGCATAGATTTACAGAACATTTCAAATTTAGATCGATGGCTGTTGTCGTTTTAGGCTGCCATGCTTTTTCCTCTTAGTTGCGGGTGCATTAATGCATAGAACTATGGTCGGTCATTGGAGCTTCGTCTATTTCTGAGATGTTGTATAAAAAGTGATTGACGTGAGCTATTGAGTTTCCTAATATTGCAGTATAAGCAATTTTTTAGCAATTTCTTTCAGTGCAGTTTATTTTAATTGCTGTCTCTATTTCTTGCAAACTTCATCCGTAGCTTGTTCTTTCCTCATTTTTGAATTCCTATCCATTTCATTTCATTGTCTTCCGACCATGATTGATTTGTTTTTTTAAATTGTATTTTCCATTCCCTGTATATTCCTGCTTTGAAATTGACTTCCATTTCTTGGTTCTCCTTTACTTTAGTACACTGCATGGGAAACTGCTAGGGTTAAGGTAGGGTTAGGGCTGGGGCTAGGTTTATAAGTTGGGTTTTGGTTGGGGTTTTGGTTGGGGTAGAAGATTTTTTGGTTATTGTGCGTTCTTGTCATGCTCGAATTAAACGGAAATTTTTATTAAGATTTTGGTTAGGATAGAAGATTTTGCCATCCTTAAATTCAAAAATTTCAAACATTTTTTTTCGTGATTTTTTTTGAACACTAGAACCTATTTTTTTAGTTCGTGCATTTAGTATAATCTCATTGTAATCTCATGAGCCCATTGTAATTTCAACCCAACTGTATCATTTTGTACTGTATTGTTGACTTGTGAATATGAAGTTTTTAATATAATATTCTGTGAAAAGGCCTACATGTGCAAAAATTTGTTTAGTTAGTAAACAAGATATAATTTGTATGAGCAGTTTTTTCAAGAAATTTGAAGTTTGTTTCCTCAAATGCCATATTTTGTAGGCCTAGATTATAATCACAACCTTGTGGTGCCTCTGCTCTAGCATTTGCTTAAAGATGATCGTTTTCTATCGACAATGGAGAGCGAGAAAGAAGAACACTGGCTGCCTGTCCAGATGTTGTCGGCAGTCCAAAGCACCGCAGCCCTTCCCGAAGAAGTTCAGGTCGAGGTCATGAAAGTAAGTCATTGAATTAATTCATATATAAATCGTTTGATTACATGATAGCCCACTGAAGTTTAATATTATTTACATTTACCTGTAATCTGTATGTTACGAGTTGATTGGATCTGTGTACTTGAAGAAAAAAATTGAGATGTTCTTTTCTTGGTTTATTCAATGTGCTTTTCACTGCTTTTCCTTCTGCCTGAAGTTATTCTGAATTTATGAACATGAATTTGGAGTGTAAACTTGGTGCTGGATTTTGGCATTTTGCAATTGATATTCTGGGGCATATGCACATTCTGCTTTTTAAATTCAGTGATGTTGTAGAATTTAAATGCAATTACATGAATCATTCATGAATACGTTTAAATTACTGTTTGTTTGTTATTTGAAAATTATGAGTTTAGTTTGATTTATGTCATTGCTGCTGAAATTGATTTGAGATATTTTAACACCAATGATAAATCATATGCTCAAATAATTAACTATATCGTGTAAGTGTTCATCACATTGTTCACCAAATGCCAGTGCATTAGTAAGGCAGGAATAGAAGTATCTGGTTGGATCATGTGTAATCAGATTTGAAGAAATTGAGACCGAAGGTTCTGATCGTATGATCGTGACTTGTGAAGAAAAACTTCATTGTTGGAGCTGTTGAATCTTTCTTGACAAGGAAACTAAATAGAAAATAGTGTGAGAAGATTGTGACAATTCTATGCAGGGTTTCATTCAGTAACTTGCATTGAGGCAGTATTAAGCGTTATTGGTATATATGCTCATTGCTTTTTATTATTAAGTATTTTATTATTTATGCGTAGCCTATTATTATTATTGACATATTTGATGAATATCTAGCTACTGCTGAACATGGCTCACTCGTCGGCCTGGTGCATGAATGCTCCGGTTATCATCAGAATCGCAAATGTAACTATTTTACTTTTGTGATATTGCTGTTAATGTTGCTGTTTATATTATGTGCTTCTTCTAATATTAGTAGGCTATATACAAAAGTAAGGAAGGAAGGACCTTTGGCCGCCCACCCGTGCTCATCTGGCCTAGTGGATCGGTGGTTTAAGTCATGCGTAGTAATACGCAAGACAAATAACCATCGCCAGGACCTGTCTTCGGACGGAGCACTATCATAATCAACTACAAATATCAGAAAATACATTTCGCATCCTAAAACCTAGCTCAAACCAAACCCGTATTCCTTAATCATAAACAAATCCATAACCCTAACCCCAACTCTAACCATACCTAAACCCTAAACCTAACCCAGAAATCAGTGAAATATTTTTTTGCATGTTTGTCACTAAAGTACACAAAACTATATTGAGCCAAATCTCTAGTACTATTTCGTAAAATGCAACCGGGAATCGAACCGAGGTCTTCGGCCTAGGCGGCAAGCAATTCAACTTCTTGTTCACACCGTTCTGGCGTCAGCGAGAACTTCTCGCTCACGCGACCTCGTATCTAACCCACTTATCTATAAATAGACAGTGTATTTATAGATCAGTGATCTAACTCTCAATGTAGGCCTATATATCGAAATCTCTACTACGTCATGTTCCTATTTAAAGTTGTGCTTTGAACTATATTTATTATTCAATACTGAATACCTCTCCAGGCACCATCGCAATTACTTCTAGTGGACTAGTTTATGTCTAACACACCCATGACTAGTTTATTGGTTCACGACTCCAGACAGAACTTTATTTTGGAGGGGTATATTGACCATTGATTTTTTGACGAGAGCTTAATTATTGAAGGTGACTAATAACTCAAAAATTAGTGAATTAAAGAAAACAAATTTTGATGGGGAGGGGGGGGGATGAACACGCATTTTAAATGCAACCCTGGATGAGTCACAGCGCTGTTTATACAGCGCGCTAGGTCGAAGTTGTAAGCCATTAATTTCTGCAACAGTTACTGCTGTTATCGGTATTGTGAATGAGATAACTTATGCAACTCTTTCTAATGCTATCTATCACTACGATTTGCTGTCGCAGAATTATTATTTTGTTATCGTCAGGATTCGGACTGGCAAACGGATCGCGAGATAAAATTTACTTGTTGCAACGCGTTAAAAAGAACGAACGGTCAACAGTTACTGATATCAGCGATTGCCTTAAGTGAAATTTGAATGGACCTTTATTTTGTTTTTCTTGTTATCTATTTGTTAGGTTTTAAATAGTTGACGTATTTATTTCTGCAAGACCACTCATGTGCATCAAATGCTTTGCCCTTTAGTTCAATATTATACATGCACGTTTTCATTTAATGTCGATACTGCATTATACGCAAAAACTGTACTGTGTACAAATTCGGGATGTCTTTCAGTTCGACCATTTAATGCTTACTATGATTGAATGATACGTGCTCAAGTACAACCTTATCCAAACTGAGATCTATAATATATTGCAACGCGAACTAATGGCTTCATAGCTCTGGTAACGTCTCGCCAGCTTTCAGCAAATTCAATGTCTCAACATATTGGAATAATTAATAATTACGCTCATTGCACAACGAGAAATCTAGAGCGTTTAGAGAATTTATAGCAAGCAATCGTCAATGAGACATCGTTAATGATAGCAGTCAAGACAGGCATCAGTTATTGCAGGCAATGAAATCAGAGCGGCAGTTTATAATATGTCTGACGCAACATTCAGCTACCCTAAACTAACTTTGGGTAGACTACATATATCAAACCTTTCGTAACATATCTAAATCAAACGTCCCGCGATGCCTATTTCGACGATATTGCCATCTATTTAACCAAACAATTTTTATTATAATTTTTGTCTTAATTATCGCTGTGAGTAATGGTGGCACAGTACAGCAAATGTGAGTACGCAAACGTGCATGTGGTGAATAAATATTACATTTGATTCATTACTAAATTATTTAAAAAAATACTAATTAATTATTATGTCCAAGTGATGTTCACAGCACCACGAAATGCCGTCGGGAAATGCTCAAAATTATGGCAAATTGAAAAATGAGGGAGGGATTCCTTCAACTTGTGAACAGAGGGCAATGTAGCGTATACTGCATAATATGACAGTCTACACTCAAAATGTACACGAAAACTGCACACACGCACACTCACGCACATTGACACTCACGCATGCATGCACATACACACACACACATTCACGCACACGCGAGCACACACGTGCACGCACACTCACGCACACACACGCGCACAAATAAAGCAGAGCAATGCACGACTGCATGCACACTAGTCTACATTCGTGAAGTACTCAAGAACTGCACACACGTACGCGCGCACATAAACACTTGTGAGAGTGGCATTCTGGATAATTATCTGACCAATACCAGCAAAAAGTGAAGATTTCTTCTGAAAATGAAAGATACAAATGTACGCTTAATTTATTATTGGATACCTGGACCTCTGGTATGGGCTGGATCACTTGAGATATAACTTTATTGAAAATTCAGCTCACCGGGAGGGTAATTTCGACAACCACACAATAAAAATGATAATATTTCTAGGGTCCATTGTCTGGCATATACAAATATAGTCCGCCATTTAGCACAATGTGTAGTTGTAGTATATGCGTCGACTGCACGGAATGCGCCTCGGAATGTCAGGGACGCGTGTATGGCTCATGTAAATGAATACATGCAAGGCATGCCAACCGAGGTGACTCCATGTCTAGCTCGCCGGTATCACATGCAATAGATGTCGTTGGACTTGTCTACTCGCTTCACAAATTATTAATATTCAATTATAGAACAGTGAATTAATTAGCGTACAAGATCATCCATAGCCAATAAAATAGTACCGTACTGTAAAAGAGTTCTCCCAGTGCACTTTTTATTCTAAGCATCGGCAGCGTTCGTACTTGCAAGTTCGCCTCGAAAGTTCACCATAATTTTGAATAGAGTGGTTCATAATTTTCGTGGACATGTGGCCAACAACTTAATAAGCAAAACAATATTTTTATTAGTTCGAACAGTCTACAGGATTCGTGTTTAGTTGCAAAAATTTATCTTTCTGTTCTGGAATGAGCAATTTCTATTACACATTTAATTTAGTATTGAGTTAAATATAGCTTAATATTTATTTCTGTGCACAAAATTTGTTTTCAACATCGAAGCATAACGTGGTAGGGTAAAAACGACGGCAGAGTCCAATGGATTCGAATGTCTAAGAAGCCAGCAACGTGACATCAATAATTATTGCCTTGGAAATATAATGAAGGTGCTCTCTGAAGCCTTACACTTCCTCAAAATTTTCTCAAACCACTGGTGATTGGTACATGGTAATTTGTGTCTAAGAAAAGGTTCTTGCAGCCCCGGTCGATGGTTTACCCCCTCCCCCCTAATGAGCTTGCAGATTTGATGCATTGGTCGCAAACATTTATTAAACTTTAAGCTAGTTGTTTTCATCAAATGATTTATGATTATAATCCATAATTTTAATATCAGTACATATCAGTACAACGTGACTCGAGTTAATGTAAGAATTTTGATGTATTTCTAACTTAATTTTTAGATTTGATAATATTTATATCTGTCTAAGCAAAAACGTGGTTTTAACAATGTATTGAATTATATTTCTCGTTAAATTTAGGCATTTAACATTTTCGTGCTAAGTTATTGCTCTATTATAGTGCAAACAACTATTACCAAGTCCAAGTTCGACTGATCGGAATCATAGTCCGGTAAACACGTTCAGGGAAATCAACACATGAGCTGAGAGAAGCCCTTCGATCAAAACAAGTCCTTGCAATCGATAACTCTTTACTAGAACGACGAGCCGGTTTTGTGTCGCTTGAACAATCTCCTTTGTCAGTCACTGTGTGTTTGCAGGCTTCGGCATCAAACGTTGTGTGAACTCAATACAAGTAACACTGATCTTACTAAAAGTCTAAAGGAGATAAATCGCGCTTCAGCATCATTGTTCATTATGCTTAGAGTGCTAGAAAGTAGAAACCAAATAAAATAGATATCATTAATATACTATATTATTTCAGTATAACATTCGTAATTAACGACATGAAATTCTTAAATTTAATAAAACATGTAATTTTAAATGTAATGAAATGCGTACATTATCGTCATATTTTAATAGCATGTCATTCTGAATTTGCCTACCAATTCTAAGGTATCAATTTACGTTATGCTCATTGTGGGGCTTTGATGTTATATAGGCTATATATAGTCATAATTTGCACTATTGTAAACGGGCAGCTATCATGGTTATACCTCGTCTAGGGTTCTTATATTCTACCACACTGTTATGTATACAACATGCAGAGGTATCACCATAATTATTTTGTATGTCTGTTATATTGCGTTTCTTGAGGTTCAATGCATTTCAAAGTGTCTTGTTTCTGAACGCTAAAAACTTTCGTTTGATGAAAGACTCGGGCAAAATATATTTCAGTTATAATTTATTGCATTGACGGTATATCAGACAAGCAAACATTGTTACATAACTCAACACACAGGCGCACCGAGCGAAAACATACACACAATCGTAAGCAACAGAAATATTGGCAGTTTAGAATTCCCTCAATCCATGTCGGTAAAGACTATAATATAGTCTTTATATTAATATATTATATTGTCTGGTTAATGTGAGATTGGTAGTCTGTGCCAGACATTTTGATTTAGAGCTTTATGACCCGTCAAGCAGTGGATGACTTTTTCAGCTAAAATTTGTGTGTGTGTCAATATTTGTGATCTAAGTCCCCCAAGGCACGGATACGCACCGTCTATGGTGAATATATTGTCAGGTTATCGATTTCAATAAAATGTTTATACAATAAAATGTTTTCCCTCCACTGTTACACAGTGGAGTGACTGACCAGAATCAGGATGGACTCTAATTGCAATTCAGGAATGCTGAATCGGACGTGCAGGTATACTGTTGCAGAGCCAGGCCCCGCCGTGGGGCGAGGGAGATAATTTAACATATCGACAAATCAAACGGATCACCAAAACAGGGTCTGAAAGTAAATCCTGAAAAATCTATCTCAACAGACAATATTTTGTCATCACTGTAGTGTGCAGGCGATTCTAGTCAAAAGCGAAGCATTTATTTTTCATGCAACCTATTTTGTAACAAAACAGCTATTTTGCAGTCATGGAGAGCCTCAAGCTCTGCCTCCCTTCTTGTTGTAATCGCGCCGGTGTTACCGGTCCAACCGGAACTTGTAGACAAAAAGAATATTGACTGGCGAGTTGACTACATCGTGAAAAGTGTATCAAACTGTTGTAGTGAATCTTCAACAGTCAAGGTGTATCAAACTATTGTATTAAATCATCAAGAGTTGAGGTGTATCAAACTATTGTATTAAATCATCAAGAGTTGAGGTGTATCAAACTATTGTATTAAATCATCAAGAGTTGA
>JAQFYQ010003765.1:0-10413 GCA_034694885.1 Buchholzia appendiculata | reverse complement strand
AATCGTCCGCATGATGAACCGTCCGGGGATGAACCGTCCGGGGATGAAGCGTCCGGGGATGAATCGTCCGGACACCGTAAAAGCGAATAGTAGACTACAAACGTGATGATGATGATGATGATGATGATGATGATGATGATGATGACGATAATAATATTAAATTTAAGAAATTCAGTGCAAATGAAATGCACGGTTATTGCAGTACATTTTTATGTAATTCTATATATTTACAGAAACTTTTGCATGGTAATGCAATTCAACTAAACTTTCGCATATTATACGAGTTCAAAAAACTTTCACATAGTATGATCATGCAGCAGAAGTTTTCACAGAGCATTATTATTCAACAAAAACATTTCTCAACGTTTGATAACTAAATAAAAACGTTAGGCCAGTATGACTATTCATCAATATCATAACATAACTACTTTCACAATACTAGCAAAACTGACAGCTTCAAATAAAACCATAAAAAATGCAACAAGTTCCGAATTCGAGAACCATAAAGGCTTACCGCTCATAACATCCAGCACATCAAGTTTGCCCGGACCCTCCAACTCGTCAGATACGGAATAAAAGATCTGATATCCACGGATGACCCCGTTGCGTTCCCTGTCCACGGGGGGCCCCCAGCGGACACTTATGAACGTGGAGTTGAGTGCCTGCAGCTTCACTCTTCTAGGCTCTCCAGGTACTACAGAACAGTTCGAACAGGTTGTGTGTGCGTGATTAATATATGACTTCATTAAAAATAGATTAGAAATAATTAAAATTATTACATTTAATAAAGGATTTTAAATTAATAATTCCACTTAGTATAATGCATAAACATGTATATTTGTATAACATACTGTAGAATGTAATGCAACTGTAATTAATTAGCAAACAACTTAAGTAAAAGGTAAATAGATACAGAGCAGTAACATAATTCAACTTAACAAAATCAGTAACATATAATTAAGGTATCTGTAGATTACATAAAATGGTATCTGTAGATAAAACAACATTATAAAACATTTGCATCATTTAACAATATGTTTTAAATGAATCAACACTTTGCTAAACAATGGCTAACAAACCAGAGCACATTCATTTAGCGCTTTAAACAAGAACAATAAGTTCAAGATTAGATATTAGCACTAACATGTAACCATCTCATTATGAATTTACCGTATAGTGTCGAGCATATGGTAGAATATGTACATTATTGGTCAAGTTGTTAAATATTATTCAACTTCAACATAAAAAAATTGGATACAAAATACACACAGACTAAACACAAAACAGAAAACGTCCTTGACTCACAATCTTCAGCTGTCTGAGTCAGTATTGGTACGGAGGGCGGTCCGTCCCCGGACCGTGTGTACGCTCTGACCCAGACCCTGTACCGGGTCCACTTCTGCAAGCCACGCAAGACGTGAAACTGTTCGTTCGCTGGGGTCGTTACCATGACAACCGAAGCGTCGTCAATGTTACGGTTGTCAGCGGCAAAGGCGAAGTAGAGCCTGTAGCCGGCGATGACGCCGTTCTGTTGGTCAATGGACGGAGCCGACCACGTGACTCGTAGACTGGTCGAGTCCAACGCTTCACCCTGGACGTTCAGCGGTGCACCGGTCGGAGCTGCAGGCATCATCAACATTAAATCAGCATTAAATTTAATAGTTCTTTTGGCATAGTTTGTACAGTGCATAGTTCTTTGTTGGCAATTCATAATAAAATATGATGCTTAAAGAATCAATAGTGAATTCAGTTCTGTTATCTATTACGCATATTCTCAACATTAAATCAGCATTGAATAATTGTCTATTGTTTAACTTGATAATTTTCAACTATAGAGAAACACAGCAATAGTTAATACTAAATGCAGTGTTACACTTTTCATTACATGATTTAATTTTACAATAACCAACCTCAGAGTATCATCCGGGGACTATCATCATCATCGCCGTGTCATATTGGGCTCAATGGTCCTCTATGGGAACCAGTACTAATGGCAATGCACTGTGAGAAGCTGTCCTGTGTAATGTTAACTATGTGACTACTGGCATTCAGAACACAATGTACCTAAGTGACCTGAATTATCTTTATCGATTCACAATATTATTCATAATTTATCAACATTCCCTATCAGCACATGTACAAAGTGTCAGAACACGCTGGAAGCAGGATGAAATGCCAAGCAAGACTCAATCAGAATGTGTCATCAACACCATCACCGGCGTCAATCATCATCATCATCATTATCATCGCCGTTGTCTTCGTCGCCCTTATCATCATCATCATTGTCATCATCATCGTCGTCGTCATCATTTAACGTCAGTATTAATTGTCAGTAAGGGTTAGACAAAAGCACACAAGTGAACACAAAAGTTTTTGTTTTTGTTTTTATGCCAGGCTTCCACTTCATATTTCAAATTTTGCATTTCTTTTATATTTCTCCAAGAAACAATTGTACATGTCTCACATTTCCAAGTCAGAGTTTGACCCCACCAAAAGTCTTCTAAACCGGCACTGGCAAGGAGAGATGTGGGCAGATGGGGATAGATAGGGGTAGATGGGGAGAGATGTGGGCAGAGAAGGAGGAGAGATGGGGGTAGATGGGGAGAGACGTGGGTAGAGAAGAATGAGAGATGGGGGTTGAGCAAGCTCGAGCTGATCAACAACTATATCTATACATAACACATTGTCAGCGTTGTATCTCTCATAGGGAAAAGAAAGGATATTTCTAAATGGAAAACTTATCAACTCTAACCAACATCAAAGCCAGAACTACAGAAAAAAATCGATCAAAGACCTTTAACTTTAAAATGAATATTCCTTGGCATATGTAATGTAACCCATTAGCAACATTCCCACTAATATCGCTATAGTAGGACCATAACCAACCTGCTTCTATGGTCTTGACTTGTATCGCGGCTGTCCTTGCTCCCTCACCGTACGTCGAGGTGGCAGACACCTCGATGCTGTACTCCGTGTTTGGAATGAGGTTGCTCAAGACGTACGAGTTCTTGGGTGGCGACACCGTGACGTGGATGTTGCGCTCAGCTCCGGTGTAGTAGACCTCGTAGCTCTCGACGAGCTCGCTGGAGGTAGCCGGGGGATCCCAGGCGAGTCCAATCACTGTGTCCGACACAGCCTCCGTGTGGAGGTTCAACGGCTGCTCCGGCACTGGAAGGAGACAATACATATAGTTAGATGATAGGAGAATGACAAGGAAAATACACCAATACTACAAAAGTAAATACTTACACTACAAATTAAGAAAAAAATATAATTAATATATTAAAAAGTTGATGAAATTGGATCATCTAGATCTGGAAATGGAATCATCCACTGGTGCAGCCCCAATGGGAAGGGGAAAAAAGAAGCATGCCTCCAATCAAATGTATATTCTATTTGCCCGCTCCAATTATGAATACAGTAGATCGCCATTTATCGGTTTTTATAAATGAACTCAAAGTTTTGCCTGCATTAAATGTCAATATGTAGAAAATATGGCAGATAATTTGTTGCACTCATACTGGATGTTATACCTTGCCATTTTTTATAATTGTTCATTGTATCATAACATTTCAACCTTTCATGCTCCGTTGATGAAGTTTAGTACAGTATGTTTCTGTTTAATCTCGACAAGTTCACATACAGCAACATATAACAAAGAGACAATATCATTTATCGCTGTTAAATACATTGCCCTTTAAACTCAACAACTGTAAATGTGGTATGGATGACAAATTAATATGATTCAGTCAGATTAAAAAACACGACCTGTATTCGGGCATACAACTTTCTAGGTTCAGTGATAAAGTTTAGGCTTGTGTGCCTGTCTGTCTGTTTGTCTATCTGTCTGACTATCTGTCTGTCTGTCTCTGTCTGTCTGCGTGTGGGTGTGTGCTTACACGTATACACAGAAATACAATAGATGTCACAGTTTGTTGTACTGAATGAACTTGTTAATAAAACAATCAGTCAGAGCTGACAACGTGTCATACAGGATGTCGAGAGGCAGCAATTATTATTCTTCACCCTAGACCTTTGCATCACCACAGCTTCACATAACCACAGCTTCACATAACCACAGCTTCACATAACCACAGCTTCACATAACCACAGCTTCACATAACCACAGTAATTCAATCCGTTCAAACAGTATGTTCAAAAATCATTGCAGCGATTTAAACTGTAACAATATTTGCTGAAAACATGACTTAATGACTGTAAGTATCACAGCCCTTCCTTATTTCAAATCTACTCTTCAGGTTCTCTGCAAGCCAGTGCCAAAGCGACTCCCATATTATCTAAAACCTAAGAATATCCCAGTAAATATATCCAAGAATAACCTAGTAAATATATTTCACTTCAAACTGTGTGTATTGGTGGTTAGAGTGGTTTGAAAACAGTGAAATAGAAACAGGTGCCCATTGAGAGCACCGGATTCCCATGGCATAGAGAAGCCGGGACTCTTATGTTAAATACACCTGCACATTATAATTACTGATAAGCAGGGGTCACTCTCTGGAAAGCCTCCCGCCTTACTTTAACCCTCTGATCTAGTCTTTAGATTTTTTATTCATGGGCTTGGAAAGTTGAAAGGAAACGACCAAATGCGTTCATATTGATCAACTGCATACAGAACTCGTCACGTCACCAGTTGAAATGTCAGCAAATAAGTTGTGGACGGATGCCCTTCCTGACGACCTCATTGCTAGTCTTGTTCAGCAAGTGAAGTAACATAGAAAGTTATCATCATCTACGGCAATGTTCAAAACAATTGAAATATTAAACTGCATAACAGTAATATCAAATAGAGTACATGCATGTATACACTGAACAATTAACTAACCATAAATAAATAGCAGTAAAGTTTGACAAATAGATCAAAATAATTTTAAAAAACATAAGCCTACATATATCTGGAAAATTAACAGCTATCTTGATTATAAACAAACCCAGCCTCATTAGCTTCACTAAAACTTAAATAATTCTTATAAAATTATTACACTAATCATAGCAACTATGGCTAAACGGATCACTTTCTTACTGCGTTCTTAATTATACAAAAGACATTCATAGAGATACCCTACTTTATAACTTCATTATACAAAATGTCCATGAAAAATAATTTGCTTGGTATTTTGCTTTGTTTTGATGCATACTTCAATAATGTGCAATTGGCTTACTCTGCTCAAATGCAAGAAATGTATAGGTGTTATCAAAAAAGAAATCCAACAGACTTATTATTTTTGTTTCTCTTCAAATGTGAACTTTTGTGATGCACAATTTGTGATTAGCTTTATAGAAATTTGCCAATTCCTCTACTAGATATAGTGGAAGAGACGTGTGATAATTAATCAGTAAAGTACTCACTAAACAAACAATGGAAGAGAAAATCTTTCAACTAAAAATAAGCACAAATTGAAATCTATTGGCATGACAACATTATTCCAACAACTATGTAGCCATTCATAACAATAACCCCGCTCCCCTCCCTCCCCTTTCCGACTGGATCTGCAATGGACAAAAGTGGTTAGCAAATAACACTATGCTCCATCAAATCTTCAAAATACAGAAAAGTAAAATTATTCAATAAATCATAACTGATTTTTTTCTGCTATCTGGTAAATTTTGATTTGCAATTTTAATTGCTACTTTTACTTACACGCAGGGCAATTTCTATATTCAACAAAAAGTAGTAATAGACTGACAGTGACACATAGACATTAAAATAAAATCATGAATAATGAAAAAAATAGAAATGATAAAAAATAAATAAAACAAATGCAACAAGGCAAACATATAAAAATAGTATTTGATTCAAACAAAAAATTAAAATAATAAATAAATCATAAAAACCAACATCTGCACAACAAAAGCTGAATTTTTTAATATTTTACAGGAAGTATTTCTTAATGCTACCAATCATTACATCAGAAGTTGCATATGCCTATCAGACAATGAGAGAAATATATTAATTGAACCACCTCAGACCTTGTATAAAAATACCTAGGTACAATACTATTACACGACAACAGTCAACAAAACAATATGCTATAATTTCCTGTTGATTTGAAAAAGCTCAAATTAGCATTATTGTAACACAATAAGCATGAAAAATAACTTTAAAATTCTCTACTATTATAATATCATTACGCTAGCCAATTAGATGTTACGGAACTTATTTAAGGATGAAACTTTAAAACAAATAACTACCGCAAAGCAACCACCTTCACATTAATTAAACACAGACACAACACTAGCAAGCGCATCACCAAAACATGAAACAGACTTGTCTATGAATACTCACAACTTTTAGCAACAGATACTACTAGATGAACAATTCAGAAACACACAATAAGTATCAATAAATTACCTTACTCTAAATGTCAGTAAAGTATACAGTACCAAATTATCATTTTATCATTTTAAATAAATTGTAATATTCCATTTGTTATCATTGTGAATTTTATCAGAATTTGCCACAACCTGAACACTCAAATACTTGAAAATAAACACAAGTAAAAAATTGAATGCAATTATTTTCACCTATGAAACATTTACATTCTCTACCTAATACATTATAAATATGACAAGTAAAAAAAATAATTTAAAAAGACTACATCCAGTTATTAACAGAGCAATGTCATTTGCTATCACAGACAAACTTTCTTTGAGGAAGAGAAATCACCCATTCCCTGTAGGGTTGGCATCAGCAAGGGCATTTGCAAGCCAGGCTTCGACCTTCCCAGACACATGTAATCAACATTGGATAAATTCTGTACAGGACAGGGACACTGCAGAGCCTGCCATAAGAAATATGTCCTGACCACCAGTGATCTCTGTGACTGTGGAGACATTCAGACTATGTCACGCATGGTCGATTCATGCCCGTCAACGAGGCTCAAATATCACAATGACATTGGTGTTGATAAGCCAAAGTGACTCAAATATCACAATGACAATGGTGTTTATAAGCCAAAGTGACTCAAATATCACAATGACATTGGTGTTGATAAGACAAAGTGACTCAAATATCACAATGACATTGGTGTTGATAAGCCAAAGTGACTCAAATATCACAATGACAATGGTGTTGATAAGAAAAAATTCTTATTACTTAAATGAGGCGGCTGTTACTAATTACTAACTACCCTACTCAAATGATATCTAGGACTACAAAAGTCTGATGATATTGATTCTAACATAACTTCCCTATATTCACTGCAACTAGCAACTGAAGCATTGCAATGCTATTGGATTCATTGCAATGATATTGGATTATTACTATTACACCTCACATGTTTACTAAAAAACAAAATTCTACTACAACGGTCAATATGATGATTACTTTTCAATTACAATATCTAGACATCAAAAATATATCGCACGCACAATACTTATAATGCACAAAATACCAGGAATAAAGAAAGAGTGATAGAGGGAAGAGAGACAGAGAAACTGACACACACATACAGAGAGATACAGGTAGAGACACATGCAGACTCACCTCCTTGCTGTGTCCTGACTTGCACATATTCCGACACTGGTCCGTCCCCGGATGACGTGGAAGCCATCATGGCGACGGAGTAAGTGCGATTGGCTGTCAGGTTATTGATGGTTGCTGGTTGGCTGTTGTCCCTCATCAGTTGTGACCAGAGAGGAATCGCTTGGTCTGGCGTCAGAGTGTAGTATATCGTGTAGCGCTGCAGTAGAATAACAACACTATCATGGAGCTGTAGTAGAATAACAACACTGCTATCATTATGTAATGACAAAATGATTTACTACTGGCTGTAAATGATATAAAAAGTCAATGTCTAAAAGTAACTCTCATTAATTGTTGGAGAAAAGGATTGGCCTCCCCACCCCAAAAATAGTTCGGTCTCACATGATAAACATAGCAATAAATATAAATGGCCTTCTATTCCAACCCCCATTGTTTGCTTTAAGGGGCAAGTGAAAGTAAGGGCCCCCTCCCCCTTCATTCAGAAAACAAGATTTCACCCTTGGTAATAGCAAAATGATTTATGATCAGAAGAGAATGTAATACAAAAATACATGTGCTTGGGAAAGTTGAGCATCCTATTATGGCAACACATTCTAGTCATGACAAACGTATAATTATAGCACTTCATAATTATAGCACTTCACAGGCGTGAAAATATGATCTGTCGACAAACACGCTGGCCGATATTCAACATTACCATGATATATAGTGGATGTGTCATTGATATCAATTATTGTACAGAAGCAGTGCAATTCTAAAACTATACTAAAATATAATAATATTATACTCATTAAATATATAATATTATCAAATATATAACATCATCAAATATATAATAAATAATATTTAAAATAATATTTTTATGTATATAATATTTAAAATAAAATATATATTATCAAAATATATAATATTATCAAATATATAATAAATGATATTCAAAATAATATTTTTACTTATGTAATATTTAAAAATAAATATATAATAATTATAATATACTCTTCGTGCCCTAAATTCAAGTAGAATAAAAAATACTATGGAATGTGTCTCTTAGAAATGTGAAATGAAGCTGCTTGATAAGCTTGTGAGAGTACAACAAAGTTCAATAGGATCTCACAAAGAATCTAATTACTGAATCGGAATTACATTGCAACACTAAAATTATAATATGTATTTGTACAAACCGTAATAATGCCGTTCGCCTGCTTTGGTTCCTCCCAGTGCACGACGATGGATGTGGATGTTACAGGCCTCGCCCTTATGTTGTGTGGTGGAGATCCTGGTGCTGCAAGAATTAAAATAATACAGTGTGAAACAGTATTCTTCAAATCAATTCTTCATTATTGACAAGTGCGCTAATATCTAGTAAATCCAAAACAAACAAGTTTAGTGAGAAATAGAATCATTACACGGTATTGATATTAAGACGCAATCTGAAACTGACATCCTGAAACTGACATCGTAGAGATTTGCATACATAAATGTAATAAAAAGCAATGAGCCTAATGTCGGCAATTGAAACAGACTTAATTTGATAATTTCGTTTTCTAATTATAATACAAATTACTTCAAAGATCAACTAAATCTAGTTCAGAAGACTCATCATCATCATCACGTGTCATCTTCTAAAAGAAGGTTGGTTACTATGGATTTCTGTCGTTTTCTATTTTCAGCCGTTCTCTTTACCATCTTTTGCATCATCTTTCACCACGTGCCGCTACTCGTATGCAACCTCTGATGTCATCTGTCCACGTTAAGCTTGATCTTCCTCTTGTTCTTTTACCACACAGTTTTCCTTCCAGTAATAGTACATGTGTGCTGCCACTGGATCCTTAGATTACATGACCAGCAAATTTCAACTTTCTTTTTTTCATACCCATTAAGTTCAAATTTGTTTCAAATTTCAGCCGACTCAAAGCCATTAATCAAAATATATTAAAATCTACTTTCACCTTAAAATAACCTTCAATTAAAATCTAGTCAAGCCTATCTAAAGAAATGTGAAATGTGAAAAAAAAGAAAAAAAGAAAAAGAAAAAAGAAATGTGAAATCCTTCAGTCTGGATTTATCTTGAAGCACATGGAGTAAACTGGTGACAATTATCACCAAATTACTGTTTAAAACACATGAAATGTAATATTTAACAAATAGATTAATTAGATAATAAAGTGATTTGCTAGAATTTCTGAGGAAGGAAAATCACCCAATTCCTGGTAGGGGTTGGCGTCAGCAATGACATGCGGTTGTAGAAAATCCAACCATAGCGAATCCTCACAAACATTATTAATAAAAATCTATACCTGCTCAGCACAGACATCTTGCACAAGCAAATAGCAGAATATAAACTGGTGACAATGATGATGCTGATAGCATACATTATATTCTAAATATTATCTGTTTTTATATTTTATAACTATAACTATAGAATTCAGTACTTTAAATGCATATTTAAACCTACCGGATTCCTTGGTCAATATTTCAATGCTGCCACTAGGCAAGCTCCTGCCAATACTGTTCACTGCCAGGACTTGGACCTCATAGACTGTGTAGGAATCCAGTCCTGTGATGATGTGGTCCAGACGAGTGATCCCAGCAAGTTCCTGGAAGTCCTCCGACACGTCCGACCTCTTCTTGTACTGGAGTACGTACGAGTCGACGGGGTCAACACTGTCAGAGGTCATCCAGTGCACACGCACTGAATCAGACGTGACGTCACTACTGAAGACATTCACCGGGGCACGAGGCAGGGCTACAAGATACATCATGAACAACATACAAATACAATACACATACAATACACATACAATACACATACAATACAAATACAATACAGACACAATACAGACACAATACAGACACAATACAGACACAATACAGACACAATACAGACACAATACAGACACAATACAGAC
>JAQFYQ010003764.1:0-10414 GCA_034694885.1 Buchholzia appendiculata | reverse complement strand
CATGGACACACCTGGCAGTGGTGGCACATGGACACACCTGGCAGTGGTGGCACATGGACACACCTGGCAGTGGTGGCCCATGGACACACCTGGCAGTGGTGGCACATGGACACACCTGGCAGTGGTGGCCCATGGACAAACCTGGCAGTGGTGGCACATGGACAAACCTGGCAGTGGTGGCACATGGACAAACCTGGTGGCCCATTGGTCGGTCTACTGTAAAGTCTGACCCCACTGGGCCAAGTTCTAAAGCTGCACTACAAAACAATGCACTAGTATTAGCAAATCCTTGCTTATACTACAAACCATGCACTAACTACACTACACTACTTGCACTACAAACCATGCACTAACTACACTACACTACTTGCACTAGTTACAAACAACAGCGACACAACAAGATGATGAGAATGAACACTAGGACTCCGAACTGGCAAGGCTACTTGAAACTGACTCAAATCTCTACCATTGTGACACAAAGCCACTGCAGTCAAACTCAACTAAAGCAAACTGAGAAAAGGAAAGCACACCTGCTTGAAAGGACATAAAGGACCCTCTAACCTGCGCAGACTTACCTTGTGGTCTACACTGAACCAGTTTCACACAAGATAGCATCACTGCAGAAACTGCCACCCAGCAATAGATGGGCCAGCAGTGACAGGTGGACCAGCAGTGACAGGTGGGCCAGCAGTGACAGGTGGGCCAGCCAGCAGTGACAGGTGAACCAGCAGTGACAGGAGAGCCAGTAGTGACAGGTGGGCCAGCAGTGACAGGTGGGCCAGCAGTGACCGGTGGGCCAGCAATGACAGGTGGGCCAGCAGTGACAGGTGGGCCGGCAGTGACCGGTGAACCAGCAGTGACAGGTGGGCCAGCAATGACAGATGGGCCAGCAGTGACAGGTGGGCCAGCAGTGACCACATTTCTCAGGCAACACCTGCACAGTAATTAGACCCCACAACATAATACACATGGCACGATTGAAGGACATGTATTGATTACAACACATGCAACATGTCTGATAACCAAAAACTGACTTTAATAATCATCAATGATTGTTTGCCTTAGATTAAACAGTAAATTACTTCAACTCCTCATATAAAAGTCTACATACATCACTAAGGGATGAGATCAGACAATGTAAAAAGCAAAGTCTGAGTCACATGTAATCAGCTTTACTATTTCACACTCACTACTTCAAACTAGATGACTACATTGCAGAAGACATCGATCACTGAAGGTGCAAAAGAGTTACCCTGGTTAAGGTAAGTGAGAGTTTCTTCATTCAGTCGAGTAACCGGTGAAGTAGTAGCAACAAGCATGTACTGGAACCTGCACAGTCAACAAAATATATATTTTAAAAACTCAAATATCTCAAGTTTATACGATTTGATTGTTCATCAATATTTTACATCAGTTTATCTTATCAGGAAGGGTTTCATATATAATGTCCAGGTTGAAGGTTCATTTTGGCTGGCCGCCTTACGTTGCTGATGCCAACCCCTATAGGGAATTGATGATTTCCTTCCTCAGAGAAAGTTATTCTGCCCTTTGATTCGCTATTGGCGGTAAGCGTAAGCTAACCAAACCACCATGAAAGAATCAAGAGCAGATGCAGCAATCTACATTTCTGCCACAGCTCCGACTACTTAAGTCACTTCTTATGACATGCACTGTACTGTGCAGTGGCAGCGTTCTCAATCTTCCACGCACCACGGAGGAAAACAAACTATTCAATTATAGGCATGAGATAGAAATATGATGACAGCAGTTGGTCATCAACTCTCGAAAGCTATGAAACATCTCCTTCCCGGAGTGAAAGAAAATACTGGCAATGTAAAACTTATGCAGACTTAGAAACAATGATACACATGGATGCATGACTGCACGAAATGGGACCTCAAGAAAATGCAACGACAACAGATAGATAATGCCTGGCTAAAGGCACATGATGCCGCACATCAGACCAACCAGCCAGAATAAACTCAAAAGCTTATAGTTGAGCTACAGTCAGACATTTCTCATGCTCTTCACATCCGAGTCATCAAATAACACAGGTTTTATACAATATATAGAACATCAGATATTTCGATTAATGGAATAAAGCTTACGTTGGAATAACAGCATTTTGCCTATCAGTGTTTGGCTGTCCCAGGTTCATTGATGTCATCATGCTTAGCCATTCAGTTGACGTCGACTCATTTTTTCCTTCCGAGACGGACAACGACTCAACAACAACAGAATCATTCATGAGACTCTGCGAATAGTTGGGCTCGCCTCCATTTAATGAAGAATAGTCCGAGACGGAGGCAAGTATGGAAGGCATATCAGACAACAAGTCTTTATCATGCTTGCTCCTCCTACAAATCACAACAGTTCATATTGAAATATTACTCAGTCCCGTTCCAAAAACTTCACCAGTGCGGGAGGGAGGGGGGAAGTTTTTTTGTTGAAATAATACACTCAGCTGCTTATTGCCCAGGCACAAATTCACCTGCATCTGTAAAAGTCGGCTGCGGGGCAAGACGTACAGGCCCAGGTGTGGACACAGACGCTTGGAGCCAGGGCACACTCGGGGCAAGACGTACAGGCCCAGGTGTGGACACAGACGCTTGGAGTCAGGGCACATAACCTCGGTGCACCGGTCATAGCTACACTTAACCCTCGTGCCCCATGAATGAGTCAACTCTCTTTGCAGATTATAATTAAGGGGGCTTTAGACTAGCGCCAAGAACAGTGAACGACGGGATGGAAGGTTAGTAGGTTAGTGAAATAGTAGAATAGATATCTGAACACCATGTTGACCTTCTTTTCACATCTATCATAGTTTGAACTTTGAATATTAAAGTGATTCGTTGACCTTCCACAAATATTCATCAAATCAAGTGGAAGAATTCTAGGAGCTGGTGACATTTGTGAGCAGAATTTATTGACAAATATGAAAGGCCATTTCAATAATTAATTTCCATCAGGAACAGAAATTTATACACATAGAAAGGCTCCGTTCAATTTCTTACGAGCTTTTTCAATCTGCCCTTCATATTTTCCTACAATTTGAAAGTTGAGGCACAAATTTACTTGATTACTTACGACCCTCCTTCTCTATGTACAAACCATCCATTAATCCACCTACCTAATAAACTGCTCCTTCTCATTACAATTCTTTATCTTGACAGATCTATGAAAACTCATTATCCATCATCAACATTTAGTACTTGTTCTTCCTTGTCAGCATTGCGCACAATCAGCTTCAGTTATTGTACCAGTCTGGTAAAGATTTTACAGCCTGATGCCATTCCTAGCGCCAGCACTGTCAGCAGTCTTTATATTCGCCCTCAGAACACACTGGGTGTGCACAGAAAGTCCAATGTATTAACTGTAAGATACTTGAAAGTGCTCCGCATCAGTCCCGGCTCATTGTTTTCCGCCCATCTTTTCTTTAATGAACAAACATGAATGACTGACTATTAATTGCCAATTTCTTTTCACTGTAGATAAATCTTGCCCTCTCATTTCTCCACACCACAGTTCACAACTTTCTTCATTGACGCTTGAACAAAAAAAAACTTGAAACAAATCAATTACATAATACAATACCACCATTCTTGTGTAATACTCTCAGCATGCAACAAAACTGCAGATCATAAATAGAATATATACAGCTTTCTTGATTACAACATCCAAACTAGTTGGTACGATATAACAACAGTCATCAGATATTGCTAACTTTCTTACTATCTGTAATAATAATAACACTAGTACAGGAATCTTACAGACAGTTGTTTCCAACCAAAACTTTGACTCGACTCTAGAAATTGTATGAATATCGAAAATATTTGCCTTCCCTTTCTTAATATCCACGCCCATATCTTTAGACTTAAAACATTTAAAAACATCAACATTTAGCAAACGTCTGTCCTTGTCAGCAACTGTTGGACGTTTCCAACAAAGTCTCTTTTCTGTGATTCACAATTGAGTGTCTGCATAAGAATAATATCAATAAACTTGCAGAATAATATCAATAAACTATCTTAAAGTAAATATATGCAAGAAAGTTCTACCTGATATCAAAAGATTCAGAGGATCCAGTCAGACTATCAATATTTCGATTACTATCCAGTCCAAGGCCAAGCGATCCATCGAATTCCTGGTCAAGATTTGAATCCCCCTCTGAGGCTGCACTTGATTTAGCCAGCCATGATGAAAGACTTTGAAGCATTTTAAGCGCCAAAAGTATTGCACAATATAAATTAGTTCATATTTCCATCAGCTAGAAGAAAGCAAACAGAAATAACATATTCATTCAATATTGTGATATTATGCTACTGTGACTACAAAGAATTACAACAGATTTTTGTTTAATAGCAAAGCAATTTGCTTAATAGTTGTAAAAAATTATTAATAGCACAACAAATTGTATACATTCTCATCTGTGCAAGGCCAAGAATGTCAAGTCCTCAGATTTGGCCTTGAGCACTGCCAAGAATTTCAAGCCCTCAGACTTGGCCTTGAGCACTGCCAAGAATGTCAAGCCCTCAGATTTGGCCTTGAGCACTGCCAAGAATGTCAAGCCCTCAGATTTGGCCTTGAGCATACATGCTGAGATAGCAGGATGTCATCAGCATTGCCTTTCTAGTGCCAGATATAATGTGTTCAGGACATACTCCGCCTCGATATATCAATCGAGGTAGTCCCAAGCTTGGATAAAGGAGGAGGGTGAGGAAGGTCACGGGGACCCACCTCTCAAAATCTTATCCCCAAGAAATTAAATGGTGTCACAAAAAAGGATGTTAATGTATTCACATAGTAATTTAAATTATTGAAACTTCTCTTGAAATGCAACATGAATGTTACTGCAAAATATTATACATTATATAAAGCATCTGACGTCTTCCTAGGACGGTTGCCAGGGACTGATTCCCCCACCTCCACAGCCCTCAGCCTGACGTATAGCAAGGTTAACCTAACCAGGGCCAGCGTGCTAGGTAAACACGTCGTTTATTTTCCTCCCTTCAATGTGATTTTCTACACAAATCCACCACTCTATTTTTGGATTGAGCCGTGCCATGTGTTGCCATATTCTGAACATGTTCGATGATATTTCACTCAGCTTAGTCAAAAATTCTTGCATCCCCGATCGTAGTAACAATTCACTAATCATCAGCAGACTAGTCTTACATCTTGTAATAACTTCTACATCATCTTCATCATCATTAATGTTCTGCCGGAAGGCAGGTCCCTGGTATCCATCTTCTTCATAACTCACGGTCCTCCGCTTTCCCTTTCATTTGCACATATGGTTTCTCCTTGCCCTCCATTAGTTCATGAAGCATACTTTGCCTCGGTCTTCCTGATCCTCTCTTTCCCTCAATTCCGCCTTCTATCACACCTTTCAATGTAAGGAGACGAAATCCAGAAGATGATCTGTAGAGCATGACTTAAATGTTATTTTGATCATTCATCTGATTAAGATTTATAGGCCTAATATCTTTGATTCATAGGAAAAACGAAGTTAGCGTGACATGTGACATTGTTAGTATGATTGTGATATATGTGATAGTCTTAGTATGTCCGTAATATCTGTGACTTTGTGGTCTCTGAAATTGTGAGCTGATTATTTGAATGGTTGCTTATTAGATATGAGACGTGCAGCCAGCAGCACAACAATATTGAAGAAAGATCTCGTCGCTGTCAGCACGCCAACATACCAGAGTACGAGCTGCATCACGAGGAATCAGCTGTACACCTTTCCAGGGTGATACTTTCAGCTTTGTTTAAAGTCTGATAGTAATGTCCATGAATATTTGTTTTGTAGCTTTATTAATCGGTTCTGGTCAAATCACTAATATTTAAAATCACAAAAAATATTTATTATAATTAATTAACTAGTTCATCTGATTGTAAAGGTTAGTTATTTGTTTGATAACAGGAAGTTTATCACCCTGTAAAATATTTCTATATTCAAACCAACCGATGCTGGCGTTTTACTTTCAACTAGCAAGATTGACTCTTTCAGTTATAATGAGGACAAATTAATTATTCATATCTATAATGTAATTGTCTGTATATTTGTAGAGCGCATCAGCGCGTAAATCTTCCGTCTCTACAACTGATGCGAACAGTGCGGGAGACTTAACAAGTTCTAAACCGGATCCTCTCTTGCCAAATCTGCTCGAGTCGACTCCAAACAACGACGTAGATGCGATTAATCGAGCTCAGAGGCAGGCGAATCGACAAGAGTCGCTCTTCTGTCTCTATCCCCAACAGACTGATGTACGTCAATTCATCAATGAGGATTTTTTGTGTTGAAATGACACTTCAGCATTAATTATTGTATGAGAATGTTTTTCTGCACATATTGCTGTTAGTCGGTGGTATGTTGTTTTGTCCATTTAATTTATTTGGTAATTACAGTTTAGCATGTATTTTTAATCTACTGTATGCTTTAAAATATTATTTTAGTTAAATTTTGTGTCGACAGCTGAATCGAAAAGAGACACGTGAGTGGCAGGATTATTGTTAAAATGTGACTACTCTGTCAGCTATGATATTTACATTGAGGGTGTTGTTTTAAAATGAATAAGTAGATATATGTAAATATTGTAGAAGCTGTGTGATGATACTGTTTAGGAGGAACAAATAGAGATACGATTCCATGAGGCACCTCCTATGGAAAGATTTCAACATCGCCTTCTCGTGAAATGCCTGCAGCTGAAGTTAGTTTTTTAGAAATTAAAATCATTTTCATGATCTTTTTTTTAGTTGTCATCTAGAATGATGATGTAAATTTTTTAATGGATTCGACAACACCGAAATATTTCCATCTGTAATTGGACGAGAATTGTTAGTAAGCTCTCTCACAGTTATCACACTCATCTGAGCATTTGACATTTTACTTTTTTTTCTGGAGCAAAGTTCTTCAGCTGGATGCCCTTCCTAGCACTAGCAATGTCACTGCTGATCTTGTTTAGTATTGTGGAGAAATATGTTGAGCTTGTTGTAAGCCCTACACCACTTGGGCACATATTAATTTTTTCTTATTTTGTATTTAATTTCTAAATAGTGCAGGTCATATCAATTTTTTTTTTGTCTGTTATGAAGTTGGCAACGACTCTTGAAAGTGTGCAGAAAATTATTTAATTTTAATATGAGTCTGCATTTGACCTCCAATTTTTGCTTGGAACTGGCTTACTTATGGGAGTGCGAATTGTACGTGATGTCTTGCGTGATATGTCGAGTGAATTATGGCCAGGTATGAATTGTGTCTCTGATAAAATTCTTGATGTACTTTCAGGTTGGATTTAGAAGTGGAGCCGATATTTGCTTCCATGTCTCTGTACAACCTACGCGAGCGCAAGAAGATCTCAGAGAACTTCTACTTTGATATGTCACCTGAACCAATCATGAAGATGTTGGAGCCGCACGTACCGTTTGCTGACGTCTCGTCTCTTGCTCGGGCCTGCATCTTTGACATCACTCACCCTTTGCCAGACATCTTCATAGTTATCAAGGTTTGATTTGCTTGTTGTTAATTGTTTAGCTCTTATTGATGTTGAATTAATCAACTTTTTCAGATATAGTCGTTTGCATGAGTTTGATTAGGTAGAAAAATTTGAAACTATTGCTGGGGGGAGGGTTGTGAAATGGACAAATATTTGATATATTTTTCATTGTACAATTTTTTTTATTTATACAAATATTATTTCAAATTTTTCATAATGATGTTTTTAATATTATAAATTATTATCTCATTTAGTAACGTGTTAATTGCTTGAGTTAAAAAATATTTGTTGCCTTGTGCACGAATTGCGTTTAACTTAAAGCATTCTTGAACATTGTGGTACATTTTAAAATTTGTTATATAGTACGTACTCGCAGTGTGTTTTTTGTCTGGCATGAAAACTAGGCTCACCTTATTCCTCTGATTCCTCTCTGTGCTTGATCATTGATAAGATTGTTGTTGTCGGGAAGAGAATGTAATCATTTGTTGAATTGCCACAAGAACTTTTTACTTTGGAACACGAGCTTGTTGTGAATTAGCATAGTCTTATTTGTCTTTCTGTTAGTGATTGATTCATAGACTCAGTGATTGATTTATAGTCTCAGAACTTCATATTCTCATGTATGTTTGTTGTGTGAAACATCGTGATGATGTTATGTATATATGTATATAATGCATTATAGCATACTCTGTCTTACATTCATTGTTTACCTGTTTGGCTTTGTTTTATTTGATTTATAAATACAATTGTTGTTTTAAAATTTATTTGTGTACAGTTGGAGAAGGTTTTACAGCAAGGAGAAATATCAGAAGTTGCCGAGCCATACATGAATGAAAAGGTAGATTGTTCTGGACCTACTGTTACAGAAATACTCCTCATCATAGTCATTCGCCGGACAGTTATTGGTCAATGATAAACACTAATTAGATATCATCTAAATATTTCTTCCTATAGTTGCTAGAGCAATAGTTGATTTGAGAGGCAGTTTCTCATCTCACTTGAAATTTGCTTTATTATATGTATGAGTCAAACTTGGAAATTGTACTCATAATCAAAATCTTGTAATAAAATAAAGCTGAACTTTGATCGTAATGTTTAATTTTTCTGCTCAAATATTGATAGAGAACCAATTAAAACTGGAAGGGAGCTATTCATGAGCCATTACAAATATTGTCTGATTTTGATTCCAATATATTGTACTTGTTTATTTATTTTGTCATTTTATTAGATTTGAGTTGAAGCTATATGGTCATGCCATGCAGTGCTTCCTGTTTGAGCTGGGCCTTGTGAGTGTGTGCAACGCAAGCTTTTTTCTCTAGTATCGGTAAGGTACGGTTGACAGAATGTGGATCTGTTACTCTTGTCACTAGAGCCGTGATCGTGCTCGTGCTAATGCAGCGTACTACTGTGAACACATGGGCAAGTATCGCATGCCGTTCGCCTGGACGGGAGTCTATCTGATGAACATCATCAACAACGCCAGTGCAGTGCCGCCTGGTGACCAGGAGAAGGAACAGCTGCGCTCAGACAGCCTCGGTAAGTCTTGTCTCTTGTAGATGTTGTTGACTTCTGAGATGTAGTCAATCCTTTATGCAGTATTTGATGTGTAGATATGTGAGTGGGTCATTGACTGTTGAAGATAATTTATCTTGATTAATACGTATTCTGTACAGTGTACATGTAATATCTTTGCTGAATGTATGTCTGACAGTGGCGGTTAGGCAATTCAAAGAGTTGTCTTCAACCACATAGAGGGCGGACGTAGTTCTACCATGGAACTGTTTTGGTGATTGAGTACTTCATGTGAGACATCTTCTTGGAAAAGTTGCACAATCGTACTGCTTCCTGGAAGCAATACCTCATTTCTTACAAGTTGATCACTGTGGATGTTGCTTAGTGCAGAAATGATTAAAGGGTCAAAAACCTTATTAATGGTTTTGCCACCAGGTGTCTATCGATGATCTAGCATACAGGAATATTTTTTGCTAAATGCTTGCTTATAGCACACACAAGCAGAGGAATATGTGCACTATTGTGCAGCACCGGGATGAAATTTGTCTATATAGCTGCAGGATTGATACTATGCCGGCCGCTCTGAGTCAGTTTAGATTGAATAAATAAATATATGAAAGGATAATACGATATTATTACTGCAATGTACATTAAGAAGTCCAGTATCTGCCGGAAGGTAGAATTCTAATGATAATGATGGTAATGATGACGATGTACATTAATAAATAATTTAATGGAAAAATTAATTATTGGTGCGACGTTTTATGCATATCTGTGTGAAACTAATTCAGCTGTTTACAAGTTGGTGTAAAGAAGTTTTATTGTGCCGTTGACAGAACGCAAGGTTTCAGCCGGCGGTGGACTGTTGTCACAGTACGACAGTTTCCGCAAGGGCTCTCTGGATCGCTCCAAGGGAAGTACTCCGGACAAGAGGGACAGCTGGAGCGTGGAGGAACTCTCTGTTGCCATGGACAACTTTCGGCCGGTCACAATCACCGTCTCCAGTTTCTTTAAGCAGGTTTGTCATTGTCTTGACACAATGTTGTTAGCTTTTTTGTTTTTTGGCTTCGATTAATAATTTTTTGTTATAATTAGTCATTTTTTAGATTAGATTTATCATTTGCTGCGATGAGGTTGCTGCATTGGCTGCCAGCGTTCTCTTGTATTCACTTGTATTCACTTGTATTTACTTGTGTTCACTTGTGTTCACTTGTATTCACTTGTATTCATTTGTATGTACACCCTGAATGTTTCACATGCCTTTGGGGCACTCTGACGTGACATATTAGTTGCATGTGTATTTTGATGTTTGAATCTTTGTGTATATAGTGTAGTGAAGAGCTGGTACAGCTTTCATCATGCTATGACACAGTCTAGAGTGAGTCAGCTAATGAGTATTCAGC
>JAQFYQ010003763.1:0-10416 GCA_034694885.1 Buchholzia appendiculata | reverse complement strand
GTACGTAGCGGCGGAAATTGACTCCCCGGCACTTTTCCGAGGTGCCGGGGTCAAATTCCGACCCCACCAGGGTCGCAAATTTCGCGGATGTGCCGGGGTCAGCAAACGAGGTGCCGGGGTTTAACCCCGACGACACCGGCGACAAATACCATGCTGGGTGTGACTGCAGCTTCACATTTTATTTCACATTTTATTGCATTTTCACATTATGTTCAATTATTTATTCTGTAGCGTTTTTATTATATATTACATAACTTGTTTATTGATGATTATGGTCTCTAGCGTTTTTATTATGTAACTTGTTTATTGATGATTATGACAATTTCAAGGAAAGCAACTATTAGAAAAAGGAGGAATCCTAGCAAGATTAGCTGAATATGTGTAAGAACTGTATGAAGACAACAGCAGAGATGATGAAGACATGGGTGACCATGAGACACACACTATCAGCTCCGAAGAAATCAAAGAAGTTATCAGAGACTTGCCGAGGGACAAAGCATATGGCGATGATATTGTCCCAGCAGAACTGATACAACATATGGAAGAAGAAGGTCCTGAGGTGATGACTAAGCTGATTAACAAGATTTACAAATCAGGCTATGATATGCACGATTTCTGCAAAGGTATATTTAGTCCAATTCGTAAAAATCACCAAAGCCCAGAACTGTAGTGAGCTTCGTACTATTACGCTGATATCTAGCTGATATCTGACGAATGCATCTAGAATTCTGTTGCATCTGATCAAAGAGGAACTACGCCCATAATTGAAAAGCAACTAAGTAAAAGTCAGGTGAGATTTCGTAAAGGTAAAGAACAAGAGATGCCATATTTCAACAACGAATTATTTTGCGAACGATCAATACAAAATTGAAAGAAACTCTTCATGTGCTTCGTAGATTATCAACAAGCATTTGAAAGACTAAAGCATAACAAGCTAGTGAAAGAAATGGAGAAGGCTGGCATTCCCATTGGAATTGGAACGGCGACAGATCATTAATTATACTGGCAACATAATACATCAGTACGCTGAGATAATGACTGAAGCAGATCTTTCCAAATTAAAAGAGGCGTAAGAGAAGAAGGCATAATCTCGTTCACACGTTTCAAGCCTTACAGCGAATATATGATTTCCGAAGCTCTAGATAATGAAATACAATTAAATGGATGCAATAGTACAAATTTGAGGTACATATGCGGATGATTCAGTATTGATAGCTGACTCAAGAAATAAGCAGCAAAAGATGGTGAATAAACTGAACAAGACGTGCATGGCATATGTGATGTCAATAAATGCAAATAATACTGACGTATAATACTGACGCGCCGAGTCGCGTGTATTGCCGCTTCAACATCTCCAGACACCCCTACACCAGGCTGAACTGGTGCGAACGTAGCAGATAGCTTATCAAAAGCATAGCTGTTCGCCAGCTTAGAGGTTCTTTGCATCAGAGTCTGTCCTGCGCCAATCGGACGAACTCCCCCATCTTTCTTGTTGAGTGCAATCAGCCGTTCCCCGAACAAATCGGTCTGATATGTTCAGGTATTCCGCCCGCCACTGTCAAGTTGACGACGGCCGTTATGGCGGTCAGCAATGCGCTTGGCTGTCCTTCGGCGTTGATCATGTCTTCGAAATGTTGTGGAGTCAGGCCATCGGGTCCCCCCGTTGATCCAGGTGAAAAAAACAGGATTGCTTTACGGACAGCTCCTTCATTAAAAGAATGCTTGGTGATCGGTGAATCCGGTGTAGGAGCCGAGAGACGATCAGAAGGCACTGTCGGATGTTTATGTTGAAGATTTTGGAGCGTTTCTGGTGTTTTTTGTCGATGACGAAATGTCATCGGATGTCAGCAGTCTCACCGCCCCCTGAAAATGTCCGTCTTCCAATCGAACTGTTACCGCCCTCGCCAGTCCAGTCCCATCAGGATCAGCCCTCGCTATGTGACCCACCTACTCATTTAAGCATGATCGAATCTCGCCTGCTTGGGGCAGTTTTATCTTCGACGGATCTGACTGGAAGTCGCTGCATCGATGGACGATCATGTTAGTTATATTCCGATGTGACACTCCCTTCACTGGGCGATGGAGGATAAGGCGACCGAAGGCGAGCAGCTTCTCCCACTCCTTCACTGCTGATGCATTGTTGACCACTGATAATAATAGTTGTGTCAACGATGATGCACAGGGTGTTTGAGGCGACCGAGGGATCCATTTTTTCATTGGAGGCATGGTTTTTTGAAGGTTGGGTACCGATATAGGGTGGATGAATTAGTCGCAGACGATGCCAGAGGTCTTGAAGGCATAGGGGAATCCCACAAAGGAGAGGCGATTGACTTGCTTGCGAGTCATTGATTACCTGCGTGGTCGACAGTGGTGTTAAACCAACCCATTCGCAAGGAACACTCCTTGGTCCATGGTGGTAAACCATAACGGCTTGAGTTAGTCTGATGCCCGCCGTGCATCATACCGGGCAGTTTCCGGTCGTCTTGTGGGCTTGACTCGACGACTCGTTAGCAGCTAATCGACACTGCCGGCGTAACCACTGCTGACTCATGATCCTACACCGCTGCTTTAACACTCGGATGGACGTGGAGTCATTTTGACCCCAGGCGACTATATAAAGTTGCATAGCCTGGTTAATCGCTCAAATCCTGCAGCCATATTATAATATGACATCTCATGTATAGGGCAGTTCAACATACCCTCATACCCCTTTTAGAACAAATACAGACCGGATTATTGTTGCACTGCAATTATGCACAGGAGGGCGTGTGGTCGATTTTACCCCAATGCTAAACATCCTGTTTTCGTATTATATTTGTATATTTTCGTTTCAGTTGCTAAATGGCAGTGTTGTAGTAATGCAGCGATGTAGTCAATACATTTTTCTCAAAGCCAATGCAAAGCCAAGTCATTCTTCCAAAGCCAAGATTGGCAAGGCATTTGCAAAATTGGTCAAGGCAAGGCAAGGTAAGACTGTGCACTGAGTACAAGTGCCTCAATGAAACCTCAAATCAAGGCTAACGACTACTGAAGTGGTAGAGTGAAGGTATTTTTTCAAGGCCAATGCTTTTTTCCAAGACTAAGGCAAGTCAAGGCATTTGAAAAAAATTGGTCAAAACGAGGCAGTAAGGTGTCTCAAGTCAGCATTGAGGCAAGGCATCAAGGCCTAGGACTGCAGTAGTCGCTGTAGTCCTATGAATTGCATCACTGCAGTAATTCAATTATTTGATATGATGACAAAACTGTCTCGACACATTACGTTCAGGCAGTTTACATAGTCTTAATTTGTTTTCTAAAATCTGACATTTTGATAATGGCATCTCGTTACAAATCAGGAGCAGAAGCTCATCGAGCTGTTCAAGCCATTGTGGGCAATGCAATGGATGATGAAGACAGTGAACCAGAAGATCAAGCGACTAGCGCTGAAGATGTTGCAGAGGCAGAGGGCAGTGACGACAATGCTAATTGTGATGATGCAGATGAAAATGTTTTCGGAACTGAAGGTGACTCGAACAGTTTGAGTGATGCTTTTTCGACAAGGGCTCAACACATACGTGGTCTTGAAGTCGGAAGACAGCCGGCATCCTTCATACCCAAACACTCTTTGTGAATTCGTACATTTGTGAATCCAAAAGGACGTGAGATGGGCTCGTCCGTTGTCGGCTTCAATGAGACTGCTGATTCATCATTGGTTTCTTTCTAGTGTAAGAAAGAAAATGTGGTCGTCGTCTTGCCAACTTCGTCGTCTTGCCAACTATTCACTTCTTTGATACAAACTTCGGTAAAGAGCCGAAGAAACTTCCGGATGTCATCAACTTCAGCAACAAGGCTAAAGTTGGAGTTGACTCTAGATCAGATGATAGTACATACAGCACCAAGTCGCTACCAGACGTTTTAACATGATGCTGTTCTGCAAATCTACCGCATATTGCAACACTCAATGCATTCGTCCTCAATGAGGTGTTAAAAGTGGACGAAGCTCCAGTGGGAAAGCGTCGCCTTTTCATAAAGGAACTAGGCAAAGCTCACCGTGAAGAGCTACAAGCGCACCGTAAATCTGATGCAATTAATCCTGGTCTGGCTAGAGCACGATAACTACATCACACTCGGGAACCTGCAAAGAAACGCGGCCCTCTGTCATGGGCTACAACTGGGCTACAGCGGTTTTGCTCGGCATGCAATAAGAATGTTTGCCCTGTCCTACTGTGACTTCTATGAAGCGCGTCTTTCTGCTGACTGATAGTCAATGACACACTCGTCGACTGCTACAAGCCTGTTTTAGTAACTGTAGAACATTTAGAATGCTAAACACTAGTGCACGAAATTGTGTAACCATATAAGTTGATACTGTGAGGTCATATCATCATCATTTGGCATCATACTACGTCACGTCATGACAAAGAACTACTTTTAAGATTCAACAAATATTGTGTCAATAACGACGATGACATCATAATGCAATCGGTGTGCTTAGCTTGATGAAAGTGCACATTAATAATCATGGGGTCAAAAATGACCCTCGTCCTTACTTGTATAGCCTTTTTTCGCCCACCCGAGGGTTAAATGAGTATCATAGAAGTTACTCGACGAGAATAGTAATCCCCGTGAAGTCAACGTATAATTATCTTATATTATGCACAGTATCTATTCGATTTAACCTCGCTCATGAAGGAAAATATATAACCTGCCAATTGGATCAAGCTTGGTAGATTATGCACAGACCAGGAAGCAAAACTCGGATATCCTGCATGCCTAACCGTTACGCCATCTGGGCGTCCCTTCAACTCGTTCTTGGAAGTAACACTTATCGTAAACGTCAACTACACTACAACAACTATCTACCCTCGAGTGTCGACGCTCTTCCGAGTCTACTCGTACTTTGAAACTATCATTCTTACATTCTACCATTACATAACAAGTTGTACATTTAATTCTCAATGTAATACTAAATATATTGTCTGAACCACCCTGAACATTTTCTCAGTATTCTCAATAGGTTAATAAGACAAAGTCTATGCTCAGTGACGTGTAGACAATTTTTCATTAATTAATTCATCGTCCTGTCATTCAAATTGATGCCTTCAGTGTTATCTGGATATCACATAAATCTTTAAACATGTTTGAACTTCCAAATGTTCATCGCAATCATAATTCTCTTGTAGGTCCAGCAAGGGTCTGTCCTTTGGGGAAATATATCACCTGCCCATTGGATCAAGGTTGGTTCTGTTACCTGTATATTCATTTCACCTATTGTTATATCTTTTGTCGCATAGAATTCATTTACAACAAGCTTCCTTCCAGCTACAAGTATAATGTTATGCCCAAACCAGGAATCGAACCCGGATCTCCTACAACATAGGCAGGCGAGCTAACTGTTACACCATCTGGACGACAATATGACAATTTTGAAAAATTTCGTCTAATATCTACTTCCCCCCAAATAAAAATCCTAGCTATGGCATTGGCCATGTCCCCAAGCATGGTTTAAATCTAACATGTGTTCTTAGTCGCTTTTTTCTGCAAAATTCGCTTGTTCCATTGGCATTCTTGATTTTGTATCTGCACACTTAACCATCATTTTTCATGTATCTTTGTTCTGTGACATTCTGTTCAATTGGCAGATGTCTTTCTGGCACAAACCTATTATGTCGCCGAGCCATTCTCTACAGGGTCTTTCTCTTTTATTTGTTCCTTCCATTATCCCCAACATTACTCCTTTTTAATTTGCCTGCAATTGTCCATTCACACTATGTGTCCAAATAGTGTCAGCTTTTTATTGTAACCTGCGCTAGATTCTCTCTAATGTTCAGCTTCTCTCTTATTTCAACGTTTACTGTCTATGTCCAACTCACTCGTAATATCCGCCTGTAGCAGTACATCTCAAAGGCTAATATCCGGTCTTTGTCTGCTTTCTTAAGAGTCAAAGTTTTTTTTCCAAATATCATCGTCTTTGTCTTTTCAGTATTTATCTTGAGTTGAGCGCTCGTTCCGTCTTGGTCTTCAACGCGAATAGTTTATCGGATATAATCCCATTTCCCTCTATTAAATCGATATCGTCATCGAATTTTAGATTGTTAATTTTCACTCCTTATACCTAGATTCCTGCCCCATTATTCTGAATGTGTCCACTACTCTTTCCAAATACATGATGAACAAGCTTGGATACAGCGGATCGCCTTGTCTTGTGCGCACTGTTGTAGGGAGCTATTCTCCAAATTTTTGTCTACATTTACTGCTGACTGAGCTCTTTCAACAATGTTTGGTTTGATCTGCGTCAGTTTTTCCTATACCATACGATTTAAGCGTAGCCCATGATATGCCATGCATTATTGAATCAAATGCTTTCTGAAAATCAATGAAGCAGTTGTAGACTTGTTTGTTCTTTCTCTTTGCTTTTTCTGTAATCAGTATCAGTGTCAAAATTTGCTGCACAGTATTCCTATCCTTTCTATACCCTGCCTGCTCGTTTGCTATGCTCTTCTAACTGTGGCTATGGTCTACTTAACAACACCAAAATAGTATTTTACCTCGTGGATAATTAGCGAAATAGCTCTGCACTTTTTACACTCTGCACGATCACCTTTTTTGGTAGCGTTACCAATTCGCTATATGTCCACTACTCTGGTAATTTACCTAATTTCCATACTTGCTGCTATGCTGCATGCATTTATTTGATGAGTTCTTTTCTGGGAGGGATAGTCATATTTCCTGTTCTTTCAGTAGTATTGAATTATTCTGGTCCGTGTCTTTATGCAAATTGCTACAATATTCAGTCCATCTCGCTTTGGCCTTTTCTTTGTCCATCAGCATATTACCATATTTGTCCTTTATGGGCGACTGCTTTGGTTGATATTTCCTGTTCATGTCTTTCACTGCGTTGTATACTTCTTTTGATTTGTGCTGTCCCTTGTGCTTTTGGATATCTTTGCATTTGCCTTCCAAACACTCCTGGTTGTATTTTACTGCAATTCCTGCACTTTTGTTCGCATTTCTCCCTTTTCTTTGCTAATGCTAAGGTTTTATCCGAAATCCTTTTTTCCCTTTTTTCTCTGCTATGGGAAGCTATAAACTAGTGCAACTTGCACTGCTTGATTTATTATGTCACCTAGTGCAAGCGACCTACTGTCTACACTTGCGACATCAATCGTTGTCGCTATATTGCCCTTCGCAGTTTCTTTCTCTTATCTTAATCTTATTTCTATGCTACCAAAAGCTTCCATGTTTCTCTTTCTCTCGTATTGTTTTATAGGAGTGTGTTTTGATTTACCTTCAGGTAAAATTAAAAAAATCAGTACGAGATTGTGGTTTGATTACGTGTCCGTTCCTTTGAAGGTTCTTCAAAATCTTACCGATGTTTGCCAACGCTTTTTAATTAGTACTAGGTCGATCACGTTAACATGCTTCCCAACTGGTGCTCTCGATGTCCACTTTCTAATGTCTGATTGTTGAAACTGTAAGAAATTCCCTCCCCGACTAAAGCAGGGGTTTCTTGTTCTGAGGGTTGGCCCCGATGATACGTGAGTCGCGACCACTGACTCACGCGTCGTGTAATATTCACCTGCGGCGATATATCGCAGCTCGTATCGTTCAGCTTCCGTTTCCTGTTGGTCTGCTGCGCTATCATTATCTGGTTCAGAATTTGATTGACTATTGATTGTGATTTATTTATCTTGGTTCTAAGACGTTCCTATTCAATTATTTAGATTAGATAAACAGCAGCAAATATTTAACTTAAGCACTCTAATTTATTATCATTACAGAACAAATATATTCAACAAATCTGTACATATTTACAACCAATAAACTTTCAAAAAAAATTACTTTAAATTTGCTAAATAAATAGCAATCAAATAAAATCGCACCAACTGGAGCTCAGTTATTTCTCATTTATTTCTTTACATCTTCTCTTGATTGACCTTGGGTTCTTGCCGGTCTCGGCAGATTTTCATGTCCTAAGCTGTTCTTCCGTTCGCGGCAAGTTCCCAGTTTGCGGCTGCTTCCTAATATTCGGCAGAATGGCAGCTACAGAAACGCTCAAGTTCCAAGTCCCTTGAGTGCGGCAGACTTCCGTTTTACACAAGTTCCAAACGTACCGCAGAAAGTCAGCAGCTAGTCAACCGCCGAATTCTTGCAGGACCTCCTCCGGATCTATCTTCTTCTTCCTTCTCCTCGATCCCGAGCCGTGAATGCTCTCGAATGTGCTGTGCATCGCAGTTTGGTTACTGTAGCTCCTTATTTCCCTCATCTGCATGCAACACTACTGTGATTGCAGCTTAGATACTATGGTTTCGATGCAGTCAACCGTATAAAAACAGAGTCTTTCATAACTTACATCGGTTCTGATGGGCAGTCGCCCTGTCACTTTGCAGATATCTCTGTGTCTTCCACCTGGCCGGGACCTCCAGTGCATATCAAGGCGTGGACGTTCCTTTTATTGTGCGATTGATGCTGATGTAGCCCAGCCCGCAATTTTTGCATTCCAGTCTCCAAGAATGATTTTGATGTATTTTCTTGGTATTTTCTTTAATGTGCTTTCCTGTTCTTCATAACATGCTCCTATTTACTATTCAGTGCTCTAACTTGTCGGTGCATACACATGTATAGCTAAAATATTCAGAGGCTTTCCATCAAATCTCGCCACAATTACTCTGGAGCTGATTGGCCTGTATCCCAGTAGTGCTACGTTTGATCTTGGGCTTAGTAGAAAGCCGACTCCTTTGCTGTTATTAGTCCTCACCTGACCAAATCAGTTCACATCCATTTATATCTCCTATTCCTGTCCATCTTGTTTCTGCTAGGATTAGAATGTCACATTTGCAGCGTTTCATTACTGCCGTGATCAGCTCAAGCTGGCCTGTTGCCCACAGTGTTCTTGCATTCCATGTGCTTACTGTGATTCTGTAATTAGTCACTCCAAGCTTCCGTTTTTGTTCTTCCAGCGGTTGCTAGTCTTGATCTTGCTTTTCGGTGTCCAACATGTAGACCCGATCCCGGTTACCCAATAGGGTACGCGGACATTGATGAACCGTGCGACGTCTGAGCCGGCGTGTATCCATTTTAAGGCTGTTTAGCAGGTGACAAGTATCTGAGTAATATTTCAGTTTATAACTAATATCGTTGAGATTGTCGTGCATAGAGTATCATCTACTCTTGTTATTAGCTTTGAGCGAAATATATTCTTAAAGTAATGTTGGAAATCCTGTACAGATATGACTAGTGAAAGATATCGAGTACCCTTATCACTGTGTTTAAGTACGCTTTGCTAGTCGTCACTTGCGACTGGTAACACTTAAATTTTGCAAAGAAGCATGTTGATGTGCACTCTAGTTAATTTTCATTAATTTACGTAGATGAATCTCATAAAAGCCTGTTGAAGAGTCCAGTGATTATGATGTAATATCTTATTATAATACGTTTACGATGAGCATTTGTATGGTAACTAAAAAAATTCTGTTTCCGCAGCGTCCTTAAATGTAACTCAAGGCGAATGTGTGGACGAATGCACAGTATCTTCTTACAGCCCGACGTTGTCCTCAGCCCAGCTATCTATACAGGCCGTGATGGATCTTTTTAACTTCACGGATCTGAATCCACGTTATCGCGAAGCTATTGAAATTGCTTACCGACTAAATGAAGAAAAATATCAAAATGCAATTCTGCTTACGGAACGGCTGATCGAAGCACACGCGGATCTTAGGTAATTGCATCAATTGGAAGTCGTTTATCATAGTTGGTCAAATTGTTCTTAAGAATCAAATTGGTCGCATATACAATTTTCCTTTGCTTTGATAATGGGATTTTGAATATAGTATAGAATATTTTCTTCCCATTGCAATAAGTTAGTGCATCAAATTTTACCTCTTCATTGTCGAGTAGAGTAAGACATTCCTAATTGAAAGATAATGTTACATCTGATGGACAAATGATAAATTTAATTCAATAATTTTAATTCAATGACGGTAAATGCGCTCGCTGCATGCAGCTCGCGCCCTGCATTCAAAGCGCATTTTGCCGCGCACATTTTGCATCCATCTGAGTCGACTCTAACCAAGAGTACACCGCGAATTTTTTGTTTTTATTTTATAAATGCTTTTAATTTAATTTAATTTTATCCTTTACTCAACATTTTCAAATTCGTGTACTTCTGAACAAGTATTTATTGTGGCGCTGTGTAGTGATGCCAGATCATCAATGTTCAGAGTTCTAAACACTTGAGTGTTTTCTCACTGACCCTTCCGACTCCCAATGTTCGCAGGACCATATGGAGAGAAAACCCTTTTTGCGTCGTAAAACGGAGTGTTATATAGCCACAACTGGAACGATGTAATTGACAATTGCAAATTGTGTCAGAATTATTCCTTAAGCCATAACAGGTTAGGTATCAATGACGGAGTCCTGTGGCCTATGAGCCCCCCC
>JAQFYQ010003762.1:0-10416 GCA_034694885.1 Buchholzia appendiculata | reverse complement strand
ACTGTTGTTGTTGTTGTTGTTGTTCGTCGATCAAATGAGAAAGGTAAGAGATAAGAAGCAGGATTGTGGAATGAAGACATAATGAAAGATATTGTCGAGAAAAGAACCTTGCATAGAATATTGCACAAGACAGTCAGACGAGGATAAAACAGCGTACAAGCAAGCACGCCAAGAGACTGAGAGCGGATGCACAAGCCAAGGAGACTGAGATGTTGAATTATGCTGAACTGTTGCATTAAGAGGAAGTTAAATAAATGTCTTCAATCTCTTCATGACAGCTGAGCAAACAGTCGCGCAGAACAGAAATGTCGTGGGTGCTGACTGGAGAAGACGCGAATGGAACAATTGTTACTTGTTGTTGTTGCTAATTTTGTTGTTGTTGTCGGTGTTGTTAGTGTTGTTGTCGTTGGTGTTATTGTTTATACTGGTGTTGTTGTGGGTGGTTGATGTTGGTGTTTGTTCTGTTTGCTTGCTTCTTTGGTGGCTGTTGGTGGTTGTTGTAGTTGTTTTTGTGATTGGTGCTGGGGTTGGTGCTGGTGGTGGTTGTTGTGAATGTTGGTGGTGGTGTTGTTTGTGGTTATTGTTGGTGCTTGTTGTTGCTTTGGTCTGTTTGTTGGTGTTGGATGTTGGTGCTGATAGTTGTTGGTTGTCGTTGATAGTGTTGACGTTTGTGCTTGTTTTAGTTTCTGTGGTTGTTATTGTTGTTGCTGGTGGTGGTTTTGATGGCTGTTGGCTTTTATTGGTTGTTGTTGGCGATGCGTGATGGTGTTGGTGTTTTTGTTGTTGGTGGTTGCTGGTGGTTCTTCTTGTTGTTATTCTGATTTAGTGGTGGTTGTCGGCTGTTGATGTTGCAGTTGTGGTGGTGGGGGTTGATTTTGGTTGTTGTTGTTGTTGGTGGTTGTTGATGGTTGTTGTTGCTGTTGCTGTTTGTGGTATTGTTGTCATTATTGGTGCTAATGTTGCTGTAACTGTTGCTGTTTGTTCTTAGTGTACGTGTTGGTGGTGGTTTTTGGTGGTTGCATATGGTTGTTGGTTATTGTTACTGTTGTTATCGGTGTAGTGTTGGTTTGGTGTTGGTTGTTGCTTTCGTTACCAGTGGTCTTGTCGCTAATGGTTTAAGTATTTGTTTGTTGTTGTTTTGCTAGTGTTTGTTGGTGATTTATGGTGCTTGTGGTTGTTTTTGTTTTTGTTTGTACTATTGTTGATATTTTGTTGTTGGTGGTTGTTGGTGGTTGCTGGTATTTGTGTTGGGGTTGTGGTTGTTGATGTTGTTGTGGTGGCAGTAATTTTTGTTGGTTGTTTTTGTGGTTGTTGATTGTTGTTGATTGTTATTGTTATTATGGATGCTGTTGGTGTTCGATGTTGGTATTCGTTGTTGGTGCTTGTTGGTGAGTGTTGATCGCTGGCGGTTTCTGATTGTCAGTTTTTGTTGTTGTTAATGCTGCTGTCGTTGGTTGTGATGATGGGGTAGGTGTTGTTCTTGGTATTGGTTTGGTGCGTTTACTGTTGGTGTTAATAGGTGTTGTTTGTTGTTGTTTCCGTCTGTGGGCTGGTGATTTTGGTGGTTGTTGAAGTTGGTATTGGTGGTTGTTTTTGCTGTTGTTGGTTGTGTTGGTGTTGAAGTCGTTATTTTTGTTGTCGTTGTTGGTTTTGTTGGTTTTTGGTAGTTGGTGATGGTTGTTGGTTGTTGTTGTTGATGCTGTTGTTGGTGATGTTGTTGTACTTCTTGTGGTAGTATCGGTGTTGATGTCGGTGTTGGTTTGGTTGTTGTGAGTGGTTGTTGAAGTTAATAGTGTTGCTGACTGAAAGTGGTGGTTGTTTGTTGTTGTTGGTGTTGGTATTGTTGCCGGTGTTGGTGTCTGTTGTTGATGGTTGTTAAAGGTCGTGGTTGTTGCTTGTCATTGTTGTTATTTGGGACGGTGGTGGTAGTTGGCGTTGGTGGTTGTTGAGGTCGTTGTTGTTGTTGTTGTTGGATGCTGGTTTTAGCGGATGTTGGGTGTTTTTGTAATTGTGGTGGTTGTTGTTGTTCTTGTTCTTTGATGTGGTGTTTGTTGGTTGCTGCTGGTTTTACCGTTGTGTTTGGTGTTTCGCTTGTTGGTGGTCATTGGCGGTTGATGGTGTTGGTGGTTGTGAGTGGTGTTTGTTGTTGGTGTTGTTGTTGGCGGTTGTTGGTGATGTTGTTGGATGGTTGCTGAATTTATTGTTAGTGGTTGTTGTTATGTGTGGAGATTGTTGTTGGTGCTTGTTGTTGTTTTTGCTGCTGTTGTTGTTTTTGTTTTCGTTTCAGTCGTTTTTGTTGCCATTGTTGTTGCTGTGGCTACTGATGTTGTTGTTATTGTTGTTGTTGTTGTTGTTGTTGTCGTTGTTGTCGTTGGCCGATCAAAAGGGAAAGGTAAGAGATAAGAAACAAGGTGGTTGAATGAAGACATAGCAAAAGCCATTGGCAAGAAAAGATCCTTGTAGATAGTATTGCGCCAGACAATGCCAGATGAGGATAATACAGCGTACAAGCAAGCAAGAAAAGAAACAAAGGGAGTAGCTGCACAAGCCAAGGAGACAGATGACTGAATTATACTGAACTGTTGGATAAATGGGAAGGTAAAGGAAACATCTTCATGATAGCTAAGCAAACAGTCATGCCAAACAGACTTGTCAGGGTGCTTATTGTGTGCTGTTGTCGCTGTTTTTGTTCTGGTGATTATAGTGTTTCTATTATTGGGGTTGTTGGTTGTTTGTAGTTGGTGGCTGTTGGTGGTGGGTATTGTTTGTTGTAGTTATTGTTATTGTTGTTGTTCAGGTAGTTGCATTATTTTTGTTGTTGACGATGTTGCTATTGTTGTTGTTGCTGGTGGTAGAGGCTGTTGTGGTTGGTGTTTGTTGGCTGTTGGTTGTTGTGTGTTGTTGTTGCTGGTGGTTGTTGGTGTTGTTATTGATGCTTGTTGGTGTTGATGCTCGTTGTTGGCGGTTGTTGTTGTTTTTGTTGTGGTTTGGTGCAGATGGCGGTGGTGATGGTTGGTTGATTTGTTGTTGGTGGTGTTGGTGCTTTTCGTTGTTCGTGGCTGGATTGTTGTCGAAGTTGTGGGAGGTGTTTTTATCGCTATTGGTGTTGTTACTTGCTGTTGGTGGTGTTATGGGTGGGGTGGTTGGTGGTGGTGGATATTTGTGTTGGTGGTTGTTGGTGGCTGTTGATGACTATTGTTGTTGGTTTCGTGTTGGTGTTGGCTTGGTATTGATTTCGTTGTTAGTGGTTGCTGGTGGTTGATGATGTTAGCAGTTGTTGGTTTTTGTTGCTGTCGTTGTTGGCGCTGTTGCTGTTGATGTTTCTGTTGTTGTTGCTGGTGGCGGTTGTTGATATCGGATGTTATTGTTGTTGTTGCTAGTGGTTGTTGTTGTTGGTTGATTATTGTTGCTGTTGGTGGTGGTTGGTTGTTTGTGTTCATTGGTGGTTGTTGTTTGTTGTTGTATTGATTGTAGTGACGGTGGAGGTGTTGGTGGTAGTGTCAATGGTGTTGGCGGTTGTTCTTGGTGGTTGCTGGTGATTGTTGTAGCTGGTGGTTGTTATTGGTTGTTGTTTTTCTTGTTGTTCAAAAATCACCATTGATGGTAATGGTTGTGTTGGTTGTTGTTGTTAGTGGTGATGATGCTGTTGTTGTTGTCGTTTTGGTGATATTGGTATTGTCGTCGTTTCTGTTGGTGTTGTTGGTGGTGGTTTTAGTGGTTGTTGATGGTTGTTGGCTGCTACTGTTATTTGTGGGGTGTTGGATGCTGCTATCGTTATAGGTGGTGTTGTTGGTGTTGATGTTCGTTTGCTGTTGTTGTTGTTGCTGTTGGTAATTGTTGGTGGTTGATGGCGTTGGTGGTTGTGAGTGGTGTTTGTTGATTGTATTGTTGGTGGTGTAGGTATTGGTGTTGTTGTTGGTGTTGGTGTTTCTTCTGGCGGAGTTGCTGTACGTTGGTGATTGTTAGTGATTGCTGTGATTGGTGTTGGTGTTTGATGTTGTTTCTTGCTGCTGGTGGTTGTTATGGTTGTTGGTGGCTGTTATTGGTGGTTGCTGGTGTTTGTAGTTTTTGGTGTTATTTACGGCAGTTGTTATTGGTGTTTTTGGCGTTGATGTTGATGTTTTTGTCGGTGTTGTTGCTCGAGTTAGTATTGTTTCTTTGTTGGTGTTGGTGGTAGTTGTTATTCCTGGTGGTGATTGCTGTTGGTTGTTATTGTTGTTGCTGGTTGTGGCTGTGGTTGTTGGTTATTTCTTGGTTGTTGTTGGTGGTTTTGATGTTGATTCTTGGTGGTGGTTGGTTGTTGTTGGTTGTCGGCGGTTGTTAGTTGTCGGTCTTTGTTGTTGTTGATGTTGTTGTTGTTGGTGGTTGTTAGTATTTGTGGTTGTTGGTGGTTGTTTGTGTTTATTGGTTGTTGTTTGCTGTTGTTGCTAGTGGTCGTGGTTGTTGTTTGCAGTGGTGATTGTTTTTTGTTGTTTTTAGTGGTGGTGTTTCTTGTGGAATTGGCGGTTTTTATTGTTGTTTATAGTAATTGTTGTTGGTGGTGTTGGTGTTCGATGTAATTGTTGTTGTTGTTACCGTTTTGTTTCTGTTATTTTTGTTGGATGATCAAAGGAGAAAGCAAGAGGAAGAAATAAGGTGGTGCACATGGTATGAGTAATGGGATAGAGAGCGGTTGTTTAGGCAAAATAGTATGAATTTCTGAAGTATGCTGAACTGTTGAACGAAGAGGAAGATAAAGGAAACAACTTCATGTTTGCTAAGCAAGCAGTCATGCCCATGAACAGAGATGTCGGCACGATTGCTGTGTGTTGTTGTTTATTGTTTTTGTTTTGGTGGTTGCTTTGGTTGTCGAAATTTGGGTTGTTGTTTGTCGTTGGCTGATGGTGGTTGTTGGTGGTTGCTGGTTGCTGTTGCTGTTGTTGGTGGTTATTGGTGGGTGCTGGTTGTTGTAGTCGTTGTTATTGTGGTTGGTGTTGATGGGTAGTGTTGACGTTCTGGTAGTTGTTTTATGGTGTTTGTTACGGATGTTACTGGTATTGTTGTTGTTGCTGGTGGTGGTTGGCGTAGGTTGGTGTTGGTTGTCTGTTGTTGGTTATTGTTGTTGGTTTTGTTATTATTGATGGTTGTTGATGGTTGTTATTGGTGGCTGTTGATTGTTCTTGTTGTTTCTTCTTTGTGGTGGTGGTGGTAGTTGTATTGGTGAAGTTGGTTGTTGTTGTTTTTTTTGTAGTTTTTGGAGATGCTGTTGATAGTTATTGTTGTTGGTTGTTTTATTGATTTTTGTTGTTGTTTTTGCTTTTCGTGGTGGTGTGGTGGAGGTGGTGGTGAGGAAAGGATATTGTTGTTGTTGGTGGTGGATGTTTGATGGTTATTGTTGTTGCTGTTGTTGGTGGTGTTGTTAACGTTATTGGTGTTGAGATTTTTGTTGTTGCTTTTTTGTATTATTTTTGTTACTGGTGGTTGTGGTTGTTGATGTTATTGTTTTCTTGTGGTGATGGCTGTTAATTGTAGTTATTATTGATGTGGTCCCATTGTTGGTGTTGGTTGTTGTTACTGTTGTTGATATTGTTGTTATTGCTGTGGGCGGTGTCGTTGTTGGTGTCTTTATTGGTTTTGGTTTGTCGTTGTTGTTGTTGTTGTTGATGGTTCCTGGTGGTTGCTAGTATTGGTGGTTGTTGGCTGTTGCTGCTGTTGTTGTTGGTGTTGTTGGCGTTGCTATGGATGTTGTTGCTGCTGATGTTTTTGTTGGTGCTGTTGCTCGCGTTAGTATAATTTTTTGTATGCTGTTGGTTGTTGCTGTTGGTGGCGGTAGTGGCTGTGGTTGTTGGTTGTTTCTTGGTTGTTGTTGGTGGGTTTGATGTTGGCTGTTGATGGCTGTTGGTGGTTGTTATTTGTTGGCGGTTGTCGGTTGTCAGTTGTCGGTCTTTGTTGTTGTTGATGTTGTAGTTGTTGGTGGTTGTTAGTGTTTGTGGTTGTTGGTGGTTGTTTTTGTTTATTGGTTGTTGTTTGGTGTTTGTTGTTTGTGGTGATGGTTGTTGTTAGCGGTGATGATTGTCTTTTGTTGTTGTTGTTAGTGGTGGCGGTTATGCTGTTGGTGTTAGCGGTTGCAGTTGGTGGTTGCTGGTGGTTGTTGGAACTGGCTTTGGTGTTGGTGGTTGTTGTCGTTGGTGGTGGTGGTTGTTGTTGTTTGTTGTTGTTGGCTGATGTTAGTGCTGGTGGTCGGTTGTTTTTGTGGTTTTAGCTGTTATTGTTGGTGGAGTGAATGTTATTGGTGTTGCTGGTGTTTTTTTTGGTTTTTATTATTGATTGTTGGTTTTGTTTTATTATTATTGTTGTTGGTATTTTTATTGCTTTTATTTGTTTGTGATTGACGGTTTGTCGGTTGTTGGTGGTTGTTGATGTTGTGCTGTGTGTCTTGGTGTGGTTGCTGATGTCGGTGTTGATGCTGGTAGTTGTTGTTCTTTGTGGATATTAATGTTGCTGGTATAGGTGTTAATGTTGGTTGTTGTTGTGGTGGTGGTGGTTATTGATGTTGGTTGTAGTTGTTCTTGTTGGTTTTATTCCTGTTGGTGTTTGTGTTTGTGTTGGTGCTGTTGCTGTTGCTGGCAACGGATGTTGGTGTCGGTAGTTGTTGATGGTTGTTTCTGGTTGTTGTTGGTGTTATTGGCTTTGGTGTTGGTTGTTGTTGATATTATTGGCATTGTTGTTGGTGTTGCTGTTGATGGTAGTTGTGTTGTTGGTTAATGGCGTTTTTGATTGTTGGTGATTTTAGCGATTTTTAGTTTTTGGTGGTGTTAGATTTGGTGTTCGTTGTTTTTTTGTTTGTTGCTTTATTTATTGTTTTTGGTGGTGGTGGTTGTTGTTGTTTGGTGATTGCTTTGTATATGTTGTTGATGTTCCTGACGTTATTGTTGTTGTTGCTGGTGTTGTTGTTGTTGCTCCTGTTGTCGTTGGGGTTGGTGTTCGTAGTAGTTGTTTTTGGTGGTGGTGGTGGTGGTGGTGGTTGGCGTTGCCGTTGTTAATGTTGTTGCTGTTGTTGTTGTTGTTGCTGTTGTTGTTGGCTGATCAAAGGAGAAAAGTTGGAGATAAGAAACAGGATGGTGGAATGAACACGTGGCTAAGGTCATTGGCAAGATAAGAGCCTTGTACAGAGTATTGCGCCAGACAATGTCAGAGGAAGATTGCACAGCTGTGTATCCAAGCAAGCAGCGCGACCAAAGGAGCGGCTGCACAAGCCAAGGAGACTGCTTCATGAGATGCTAAATTATAGGCCTACTGAGCTGTTGGATAAAGAGAAAGGTCAAGGAAACATTTTCACGCTAGCTATTTATTTAGCAATTTTCTATTATATTTTCAATTATAATAGCTAGCTTTTTTCGTCGTTGTGATGTCGTGTAGTGTGAAACGACTTAAGCAAGCAGTCATGCCCGACAGAGATGTGTGAACGTCACGAATGCTACAATGGCTACGTGTTGCTGGTGTGGTTCTTCAATGTTGTATTTGTTGTCACTGTTGTTGTAATTGTTATATATATATACAGTATATATACTGTATATATACTGTATATATACTGTTGTATATATACTGTATATATATACTGTATATATATATTTTATATTTTTTTTATTATGATTATTGATTGTATTTTTAAGACGTTTTTTACGTTCATTATTATTGCTATGATTTCATATGTTCTTGCAATGTATACTATGTATACACGTATTATTTTTTAATAGAAACAATGCCATTTGAGTTTTATTATATTTATATATATATATTTGTTAACAAATCGTTGATATTGGTCCCTATTATTTTAAAATAAAATGACAAGATCATTATATCAACCTGTAAATTATTATTTTTATTATTATATTTACCTCGGTTGTATATATTCCGATGGTTTAAAATGCGTCTGGAATGACTAGAAGTCTGGATCTTTATCGACAAAGGAGTATTATTATTATTCTTACAATTTAGTATTAGTATTATTATTATGTTTTGATTTGCTCATGTTTGATGTTTTTCCGATTGATTGATGAGGATAAAATTTATGTTTCCATTATTATTATGATAACCATGTGATCAATTACTCCTGAATCGATGTGCATTCTAAGGGCCACACTTACCTACCGATCTAGTTCTACTGCTAATGCTTTCCGGGTAGACTGTCTTTGTCTGAGTTAACTGACATACAGATTGTACTAGTATGCTTGGAAAGTTAAAATATAACGCTTCTTAAATTAATCAAATTCGAAGTCAACATGATCAATATTATTATTAGTAGTAATTAATAAATATGTTTATTGTCGTTATTATTATTGTTAGTGAATATTCACAAAATATGTGTGCCGTGTTGTGAGCTTTCATAATAAAATTCAGTTTACATTGATGTTACTTTGATGTTATTGCCTTTATGCAGCAGCTACAGTAAAATTGTATGCTATAATAGGCTATAGTTTAAATTGTGCACAACACATTATTGTATTGCTCAAATATTGGCTACTGCATTAACATCGTATACTAATAGTATCATGTTGTTGTCTTTATTGGTCTCGTATTCGTTGTGTGACAACGGTCTGACGCGATCAGTTGCATCTACCAATAAGCCGTTTTGGGATAAGTATTCTATGTATTAGCTATTCTATGATTTTATCAGCTGTGAGTTGCAGAAAAACCTCGTGTACTGTATAAAATGCCTAACTAAAAAATAAAATAACTAACGCTTCAGATTTCGCCCCAGAATAGAAATATGCATAAAGAAGCTCAAATTAGCATGCAATGGCATACAACACAAACGATTAATTTTCGGCATGGCAGATATATGTAATTTTTAAGAAATATGAAGTTAATGCTCAATTCACAGCTATTTATCAGGCTTTCTTACAACCATGAGTCATGTAAACATAGATACATGATCGGCTAGAGTGAGCATCCCAAAGTGGTCTATACCAACCCGTCTCCAGTGCACCTGTCTCCTGAGAAGCAATATCAATGTGATGGCACCTTTTCTAACAACTGTTATCAACAAGTTGTTGTCTGAGAAGGTGCCAGATCTTGTCAAAGCAGACGTCATCACTCCATTGTTAAAGAAGGCGGACCTTAATGACCCAGCAGATGTCAAATCATATCAAATCATATGCTTCCAAGCCTGCAGTATTATAAGCATACAGGGCCTTCCACTCGGTGATGGCATGCCTTTGCTCTCGACAACGTCCTTACGATGCTGATTCTGCTCGATTTGTCGGCTGCTTTCGATACTATCGATCATCCAGCTCTGATTCACCGATTGGCGTCATATCAATTTTGAGATAATTTATTAATTTTCTTTAGTCCCGCATCAAACTTTGCATCATATCATCGATAAATAGCTTGTTTCAGATGACATCTGAAACAAGCTATTTATCGATGATATGATGCAAAGTTTGTGTCAATGTTAATTTGATATATTGTTCTTGCAATGGGCAGTAGCAACCAAGTTGAACACATTTTTTTGTGGAGGGATTCGGTCGCATGCTGCTCGACGTGACGTTGCGAAAGGGATTAATAGTTTTAGAAATTGCGTCATATAAAAAACTAGCTTAATAACCCGGCTTCGCCCGCTTTTGTCCAATTCTTCCCTCGCCCGGAGCGTTTCTTGCTAGCGGGTGTGGGGGTAAAAATATCATAAATACCAGGCGGGAATGAGGTTCAACTCAAGGTGCATAATAGTTGGTGAATAAGCTTGGGTATCGAGATTAACAGGTGGCGATAACAAACTCGAATGTACAGGCTTATAGCAGGATTTCATATCGGAGGGGTCTCGGGCTTCCAATTTTTTATATATATATATATTGTATTTTGGGGTTTATTTTTAAGAAAAATTGTCGTTTCAGGGGGAGGGGGAGTTGAACCCGTGACGATCCCTTACGTACAGCCTTGGGGATGTGGAAAAAATAACTTCTAGGCTGTCCTCCATCCAAGATTTTGCTTGGGGACGCAATGGTTAAAATATCCCCCAATAATTCCACTCGACCCCCCCCCCCCCAAACAGAAATCAGATCGCCGCTTCTGCCGGGGACAGAAGGAATGGTCTCTTAGGACTCAATGGTCCCCCAGGGCTCGACAAATTAGATTAAAATGAGACTTATTTTGAAAGAATCTAGTTTGCCTAACATTGCATTTGATTAATATATGAACTTTAATTCACCAATTCACGGCAGGGGTTAAAGTAAGAGTGGGCCCGGGGGCTGGACCCCCCCCCCTCATCGAGAAAATGCGCAATGTATTTCTTTGTTTTTGACTATCTAGTCCAATAAAAACATGGTCAGCCCCCCCTCGTCTGGCAAGCCACTTTTACCACTGATTCACGGCAGTACATAATTATAAACATTAGATACAAATAAACAAGTAAACAATACTAAATTAAACAGTACAAAC
>JAQFYQ010003761.1:0-10416 GCA_034694885.1 Buchholzia appendiculata | reverse complement strand
CGCTGAGCTATTAACTACATGTGATAGGTTGCAGCGAGGTACTATTAACAAAGTGTTGAATAGGAAACGGTCATCAACTATGTAAAGAGGTAACATGTATCCAGGATAATGTTATTAAGGAGTACTGATGCGTAATTACGATAATTACGAGTATTCTGATTGTATATAGATAGGTAGAGAATAGTGAACGAGATGTGTACACCTCTATTAAACTAAATCTTGTCGTCCGCCCAAGGTCACGTCGTAAAGGTCATGAGGCGCTACAAATTGATTTGTGTTGCAGGTAGGCGACGATAGTAGTTTTAGCGTGGAGTTACCTGGAAGTGACTAAAATGCCACTCCTGGGATTTCATTGAATTGTGTAATTCATTGAAGGTTAGTCAACAGTTGACAACCGATACGTCATCTTAACTCCATGCTTTAATGAATTCGTGAACCTTACACTTGCCACTTTGAAGTTTGTACATGCGCAGGGGGTCATCAATCATAGGGATACGTTAACTTGAGTTACGTACAGTTATAAAAGATATGATAACAGCTGGGGCGAGCGACAGTGATTGAGTTGGAATTTATAGGCCTGTAAATTTTTAACCGGAAGTGTATACGTGCTTGTATCACGCTTGAGTAATGTTGTGCTATGCGGTTATGCAGTTATTGTTATCAGTTATATGCGAGACGTGAATAATTTTGTGAATAGAGCTTCTGACTCTAGGAGTTGTGGGCTCAGGGTACCCAAAGATTTGATATTTTTGGGGTATCTCGGGATTATAGTATGAATAGAGCTACTTTGGTGGGCTCAGGGTACACGGAAATAGGGTAAAGATTTTCGTGTATCTCGGAAGATTTAAGCTACGACAGTCGTAGGCTTATTTAGTGAATTTTGCCAGGGGATGATAACGTTTAAAAGATGCACACCTAAAACACGAGATACGGAAGGATTGTGAAGAGTTATGAATTATGAAATGAAATATATCCACTTGAATATCATCATTATAAAGGATAAAATCGTTAAGGTTTGATTAATTCAGAAAATATAATTTATTAATTATTTGATACATATTTAATTGATAGTTCTTGTTTCATTATGTTCCTAGTTCGAAATAAATTTGAGCTGATTCATAATATAGTCACTATAATTAATCCTCATTTCTGGTAGGTTATAATATAAACTTCTTGAAACCTTAAAATATATACCGAATTAATACTCTTTGATTCTGGAAAGCTCGACTTGACTGACTCAAGTGCTTTCTTTTGAGAACTTATCTTTGTCTTTATTCTGGAGCACCTTACTCAACAGTAAAACTTTTAACTATCTTCCTCGAGTTCCTGAGAACACTTCATTTTTATAGCTATTATGCAAGAAGCGGACCAGTAATATCTATTTGTGTCGGCGCTTCAAACGGGTGTCCTAGATCAAGGGATCGTTCACGACTAGGCAGCGAGGGGTATTAGGCTTAGCTAATCAGCGGCCATACTTTAAAACTTGTTCGCCAGGCGACAAGTACTTCACATCAAGTTGTGGGGAAGCAATTTGATAGAGTTGACTCTGAATGGTAGACTCGGGACGACTTCTCACTTTATTTTTTTAAATTCTTCCGATAACCAATATTGATCACTTACTATGATCAGTAATTTTGAAGTATGAACATTATATAATATATAATCCTAATTTTGAGACATGAAAAGTAATTATATAACATAATATTTATGACTGTACATAATATATTTTCCTTGTTTGTTTTTTTGTTGAAGAACAATACTAATCATTTTGAACATTATCTTCTTAATTTGATATCTTTTGTTCATGCAATATTTCCCGTAAGAAATGAAATGATCGCTGGATGTGAAACTTGGGATGTGCATCTAGCTTATGTGTAATGATTAACGTTATCAGGTATACATAAGAGTCATCAGAACGTTGTTATCACAAGACACAAGGTGTTATGGGTAGTCGTTGGGGCAGGTTATCGGAGTATCACTAGGAAAATGAATTTATGATTAGGCAGTGATGAAGATCGTTATTTTTATAAATAATATATATCGTAAGATTTTCAGATACTACAACGTGCAATTATATAATTTATCGACAAGACATGCAATAAACAATAAAAATATATATATATATACAAAGGGGTTATTGACGACAGTACTCTCGGAAGCATCCGTAAAATGATAATAAGCAACTAATTAATTATGCAGTAGGTTGCGTATAGATGGGTGAATGACGACGTCATTGGGGATGTATGATGATGCGTGGGTGGAAATCGAGAGCGAATGTGAATATGTGAATGGATGAATTATTTAGCTATGCTATGTTATTATTTATAAATGTTTTGATTTTATATATTTATATATTTATCATACTGATCTGACTTCACCCCCGTTCCTGACTTTCCTTTTGTTCTTCAATCAATCTTGTCTCTTATTGTTTGTCATCAGTTGAGTTCGCGTCGCGACACTCGACATGGTTGTACTTATCCAGTCTGTCTGCCGGACCGTTGATATTTTTCACGTGTTCTATTCTCACTCTATGTTCCTGTGTTGCGATTCAGACTAATTTTTGACGGATGCTTCTTTTACCTCAATACGTAGTGAGATGGATGACTCGTGCACTCTCCCAATCTTTCTACTTCATTAAAATTCATGGTTCAAAGCTCCTGAGTTAAGTGGTCTTGCCATGCTGGTATTTGTTGTTTGGTACTAGACAGGCATTTTCGATGAAGTCCACCTCCTACTTGATTTGATGAGTTAGTACCATGTCTCCACTTCATTCCATGAGTCTGTGCGCATTGATTACGTATTTCTTGGGCCACCATATTTAGTACTTAACATGTTTACCTTTCCCACGGACGCGTAGGGATTGGTCTATATGTCATTGTGTCCATCTTACTTTTGATGCGCCCAATGAAGTTCACCAAATCGTTTGCCAACTCTCATAAGTTTTATTTTCTCTTCTATTTTCGAACTTGGGAATTACTTGATGTTGTTCTATATTTCAGTAAGGTTGGGTATGATTGAGTTTAACTATGTGTGTGCGCGTGTGAATGACAGCGAGACATATAGAATAATAATAAATAAAATGCAATGATTAAATTAGGGAGTAAATCAAATAAAATAAAACGAAATGACGATATTGAGCATGACCTGGCAATGACGTGAGTGACAGTTGATGACATGACGACAATCGATTATTTCTTTTTATTGTTGTTGTAATGTATCAGAAACGTATTTTATTCAAATTAACATGAGTATCGTTCTGGCTTAAATTGACTATTGATGCTATTTTATCTGGTTTTGTATAGGACTGTGGCGGTTTGCCGGACTCTTTGTTTGGTCCATAATTGGTGTGACCCTACTATTGTGTCTTGGAGCTCACGTTGATACTCAGCGTGACGGGTATCTACATCAACCGACACGCGTGGACAAGGTAAATGACAGCTATGCGGGGAGACCTGGGAGCACTGAGTCAATGCCTAATTTCGGTTTGGGTGAAATTCAATTCTCAGCTCTCATAATTTTTGCGGTCATGATAACTGGAATGGAAATTTTGGGACAACTCGTTTTGAAAAGTTGGTGTTCACCGAAAACCTTGTCACAATTTGGATTGTTATTTATGTCAGTAGGACAGAGGAACGTATTTTTACCCTTAGTGGACATCAATTCTTTTCCATGGGATATTGAATTTTGGAGTAGGGGGAGGGAACCTTTCAGCATTTCTGGAATCACGGTGGCGTGGGAATCTTTCTTGTATCTAAGAAGCCCTGATTTTGAATTGTATGATAAACATGCGGATCTGTGCGCTGCAATACCCAATATAATATCATTGACTTTGTGGCAGGCCTGGAATTTGAATAAAATGCTTCAAAGGCATTGTGATATGATCCCGGTCACACAATGTCAGGGGATTTTCAGGCGGGCCAAACAAGGGACCTGGGACCAAAGGATTCAAATAGCCTCTTGGCAATCCGAGTCTACGTGTGTCGGGGTGGATTAGTAAATAATTAGCGACGCATTATATTATAGTGTTGACGTTGTAAGGTATAACCGTAGTTTGGTTTCAGAAAGGGCGTTATGTGTTGTTAGGCATCGTGTATGTCTGCGGTTGTAATAATGCACACATTTCTTGAATTGTTCAAGGAGTGTGGGATTCAATTATCCAAATTTTACTCAAATTTCTATGGAACATACTAGAATATTATACCGTCGGTTGTTCTATGTAACCTTCTCACACATTTCTCGAGCACTTGTACATTTTGAACTTTTACCGTATTTCTGCATATAATAATAATAATTTCAACCATGTCCCTGTGGGCCGGGACATATTCGAGAATACGCTCACCCTCTTCTTCTGCTAGGTGTCGTAAAAGGCGACTAAACGCAGGCCTTTCTATTCGCATACGTTCCTTCCTATCTCTTCTGACTCTCGACTTTAACACGCCTTCTCTACGGTTTTTAAAGGGTTTCTCAATACATTTTTGTGTTGCAGTGTTCACGACTCTTGTTCGAGCACTTTTAAACATTATATGTTTCACTTTACCGTGCATCAATCTTGAATTTAGTAAATCAAACAAATTTTCCTATGTGGTGGTTGAAAAACCCTTTGCCTTATGAATGTTATGGTGCTATGAAATGGTGCTATTACGAATCTCATTATGGTGCGATTACGATTAGACTTTTCTACAAAACGGTCATTCTTAACATTGTTTTGACGTGCTCGATCGAATTTTTGTCAATATTATATTGCATTACATTAAGTACAAATGATATTTTCGTTCTATGATATACCAACATTTCATCAGTTATTTGGACGATTCTGTAATAATTTATTTATAACGATTTAATTCACTTTCGGTTGGGTGGTTGTTTAACTCATATATGTATGCGTTCTATGTGATGCAGGCTTGTACTCATTTCATTACCTTCTTGTCACATTGAAATTATTTAAAATTATTTGTCAAATACGGGATTGATTGTGATACTAGTTAGAAATAATTTTTTGACATTCATTTAAACAAAACTCTATACGACTCACATACAACTTTACACATTGAAACTATCTATTTGAATTGTAAAAATGTATTTAAAAATATATATATATAAATATTAATTTTAATTAAGTGATTTGAGTACTAATTGATTTTAATGCTCATTACCAAACGTGTCGACGAGACGCGAGTCTCATTACGGTCGGATGAATCTCGAGTGTTATAATCCAGACAAGGTACAACGAGTCACGCCATGGTTCTTTCCGAACTTATTGCACGGGACGGACCATAAAATCATTATTTACCTACCTTTGTCATTACCATCATTTTATCTCAAGATTTCCAGTTTCATACACAAATTGAAAGTTCACCAGGAATTTGACCACTCCGAGTTTTCGATAATTACATAGAATTCCATCAATAATATTTGCATCATTATCATTCTATTATATAATAAAATTGCATACATAAATATTTATACTCATAATATTTTGTCCTACTTTTCAATGTACACTCATCAAATTTACATGCATTAATCTACACCAATATTTTGTACTGCACGTCTGTCAATTAAATTGAAGGCACAGTCTGAGTAAAGGATTGATTGCTTGCAGTATTTTGATATATTTCATGATTTCATTATTTAACTAAGATTGATAATGACCACATTCATTCTTAATTACATTGATTGATTGATTTTTTTATGCCTGAAATGTTGTAGGACAAACATGTTTTGTTTTGAGTTTTGCAAAATATTGATGGAAAATGCTATTATAACGCTGTGATATTCACAAGGTGCATATTTTGATACGAAAGGGAAAATTTCACAATGTCACTCGGTCTAACTTTCAGAAGAATTTTATGCGTATTACTGTATCGGCATTACTGTAACTGATTTCAATTAATCCAATATTTTTGACCCAAGCGGGACAATCTTAGGGATTGAATTCTTTTATTGATTACCTTATTTGTTAGCCAGTTGTGCATGGAGGTGAACTTTACGTTACTCCTATTTTCTCTTTTATATCGCTAATGTTTTCGCGAATTGCGATCTGGTTCTATCGTCTCTCTGCAGTCTGATGATGTTTTATGACTAGTCATGTCGGTACATTTTTTTTCTCTGAGAAGTAATATTGTTCTCGTACTGTTGTTGTCACGATTGTTTTTCATGAAGTTTGGTTCTGTCCACATAATCCTTAAAATTATGTATTCGTGGTATTTTTTATCGGGGTGCACATTACATGGATACAACAGGTCACATCATAACCTTGAGGAAGAGCAACTTGGGTCAAGTAAATACCGCCCTGGCGTGTATACGTGTCAGTTCCTGGAGCGCCGTTACTCCTCTCATTGCTTATCTCAAGTGGTGTTCCCGGGACTCCATCAATAGAGGTGGAGCCGCGTAACACCGAACACTTTTCCTTTCACATTTCTTGCTCTTTTCGCCGAATATTGTGACGTCATAGCGTCATGAAGTCATATTCATATTCTCCTCGCGACGATGGCGTCGCAAGTTTTTCTTCAATGTTTTATTTGGAGCAGTTATGCATCAATTGACGCATAACGTTGAATACTGATGCATTGGTGTTGTGTTTGCATCATTGATGTTTTATATCACACGGTCTACACGTTTCTTGTTTGGTTGCACGTCGATAAAATGTACTTACTTGTTTTCACATTTTATGTTACTGTATGTTGTTTAAACCTCTTGCAATTTCATGAACGATTTGTTGCAACGAATGTCTTCATTATAAACAATTGTATGCTACATCGCACAGAGTCTGGCGTTGGAATACGGCGTCATAATTTATTAGATATTATATTGAACTATAAATTTATTCCGGTTACATTATGAACTTTAATTCTCAATCAAACAATGGAAGTGAAAAGGAATATACAAAGACAATAAGTTAAACTATTACCAGATTTAACTAAATTTACATGATTGAGTCGAATTTTGTGTTCGTTGAATGATGCATCAAATTAAAATTAATTTGTGATTTTACTCCATTCTACAGTGGAAATATTGAACATTTAACATATTGTGCGGAATTGAGTATGATGTGAATTTCATTTTTACTGCATTTCCATGAGTTTCAAAATTTACTTGTGTTGGCATAATACTGTATATTTTAATATTTTGCATTCTTATGAGCATCATATGTACTGAGGGAATTGTTTGTACCGTAAGCACTTCAGCTTTCAAAGTTGCATTATGAATACACTTACATTGGACTATGAAATTAGTTTCAGACATTATGTTCAGTATAAAATATGTGAATATTTAATCTATTCTACCTCAATTTACTTTTGTCCGGTATTTTTCGAGTGGTACAAATTTACTATGCAGTTTGCTACTTCTACTTGTTTCTATTTCTAGGAATCGTTTCTATTTCTCATTGTTCTATTGAATTGTTTGAGCCAGAAAACAATTACGCTGTTGGTGCGTCTTGCACGTTAAAAAAAAACCAGTTTAATCACTTAGAGATGCGCACTTCCACTTGAAACACTTGCGTTGCGCTCTCGGCTTGAGTGGTCCTCACTGTATGCTGGCCATCCAGGCGAAGGTACTGCTCACGTCTTGAGTGTCAGCGAAAGCTGTTCTATACTATCTTATCTGGTGGGACGAGTGCATAGTCGCGCAAGCGTCTCTCGCTCGTTCCCGGAAATTACCTGTGCACAGACCGTGCTCGAATATTGAGTCACGCCCTGCCATACCATTGTGTCGCTTTCACGAGCGTCACGCTTGAAGGCTTGGACAGCAACCATTGTTGTTCGGCTCACAGGAGTTTCGCCATTCTGGACTAGGTGGCGACTGAGTATAGGCTGGTATGTGGACCGGAAGGTCACGTGACTTCAATCCGTCAGGACAGTATACCTTGACGCAGGACATGACGGCGGCATCGTCATGATAACATAATGTCATGTCTTCCGTCAAGCTATCTGTGACATATTGCCACTAGAGGCGCCACTTGGGCCCTGACGCTCGACTCTGATCGACGGTCGAGTCAAGTGGCCGACTCCGCAGCTGCCGAGCCAGAAGCTGAGTGAGTGGGAGGCTCAGTTCCATTCCAGCTGCTGCGGCATATAAAACTGACGTGCGCGCTGACGTCACTTGCTCATTGCCAGGCTCATTGCAATGCTCATTTTCTTGAAACTGCTATTTCTAACTAAATTAGTTTATAAGTTATTTCTTAACTAAGAAGTTTGTTGAGACTTATAATAGTTCTTTCCCTTATATTCTCTTTTCTTTCTTTTCTTAATTCTGGAAGTAGTCTTTCTGTCCACTGCACCGATCATCATCCTTTTTGCTCCTCTCTGATCGCTGATAAATTCTCGTTCATCATTATGAACTCTTTTATTCCTTTCACAACAGTATGCATCAAAGTCAGAATATATATACGCTGCAATGCCAAACAATTTCGGACCATATAATCTGAGCTCTTCTATTCCTGTTTACTTATTTACTCCTTTTTAAAGACATTTTTTAAATCCTGGTGCAAAGGTTTCCAGCTTATTTTCCGTCAATCTTAAGGTGATCGTGATAATTCCAGCTTTAATCCAAATATCGATGACTTTCGTGGCTGGTTCATTTATGATTTTTAGCGTCGGAGTTGTTTTTGAATGGTCTGATTTTCTGCTCATGTATAATTGCATAAAATTTACAACAGTAGGCAATTGATTCATCGGCAATTCAGAAGCACACCCATAAACCGGACAAGAGGTTTTTTCTAGTCACTGCAGCCATAAACCGGATAAGAAGTTTTTCTAGTCACTGTAGCCATGGTGATGAGTTGATTATTGATGAGTTGATTATGGACGTTGACTAACTATGCCCAATCAAACAGAAGCTGATACAAACAAGTAATATGAAATGAAATTAAAGCAACATTACATTATAATAATCGTAAAGAAAATCGAAAAGTTCAAAAAAGTAAAAAAACAACTATCTGGCACGCATCTTACGTTATGCGAAATATTCAATACGTAACATCCAAATGTGCAAAAATCGACTGAACTTCGATGGTTAGGCGACAAAGTTAGATGTAAATAAATTAATCTTTCTTCCTAAATTATGCTTAGTGACTGGAGTAACCTTTCTGATAATACCAACATTTATTTTCAACCAAGAAGAAATAATAATAGAAGAAATAACCAATCTTGCTATCCCTAACTTCTAAGGAAGGCTGACAACACCTGACACCATAACTACGTCTTATTTATCTTCGACGAGCATCAGCGCAGGTGCGGCTGCCGAATAGTTAGCATACGCTGAAGAAACAAAAAACACAGCTCACTGACCCCTACCTCCCATTTTGTAGAAATCGCAATAGAAATGCTGCGACCATTGAATACAGAGGGATTAAACTTCCTGAGGGAGCTCGGTAGACGCATTACTCTTGTCACCGGTGATCCTCATGACCCCAGATACTTAGTGCAGAGGGTGTCGTTTGTGGTGCCACTTTGCAATGCCTCTGTGTCAGGGTCACTGCCTTGTAGAAGTGAGAGAGAGAGAGAGAGAGAGAGAGAGAGAGAGAGAGAGAGAGAGAGAGAGAGAGATTATTTGTAAGCAAATTTTTTATTCTGTAACAAAATAATGATGTTTCTGACAGTTTAGTTAAGCTTAGCTTTTATTCATTTAAAATGTCAACAGTTTTCTACTAAAACATCTCTGATATGATAGATTGTGTATGCAACGATTTAATGTATGCATAATTCAGCACTACGTTCAATATTACCTTGCGACTGCAACGGGCAAAATCCTCTTGTAATGTTGATATTAGCAATCCATGTTTCCGCATAATTCAAATTATCACCAACGAACACCAAGCTAAAGACCTGAATTCCTGTAGAACAGTTGAAAGACGTAGTTGACCAACCAACAGCTAAATCCACCTCGCCAAAATAAGAATCTAAATTATCTGAAAGCACTATGTGCAATCCGGTCGTAGAAGTATCTGCTAATTTATAACCAATATTCAGGCATACAGGCTCGTTAATCGCATATGATGGTGAGTACATTGAAGTAACGTGGTACATATAATCAAGTCCAGTAACTCTTTCGCTGTCGCCTATGGCTCGCATGCCATAATCTGAAAGAAAACAGTGAATAGTATATGCTTTGCCAGTGAGAGTGTGTTCGGAGCCAACTTGGCGTCGATCTAAAATATATTTTATGAACAGAAAAAAATGAAAAGCTAGTGAAAACCAAAGTACAATTGAAACGAATCTTCTACCCTTTGAGTTCATCGGTTAAATGCTCCACGCCCGAACGCAAGAGTTCTTCTGCTGATAGAGATCATCTAACGTCATATTGAGTTTACATGCCTATTAATGTGTTCATGCCTTCCTCTGCTTTCCAATGCGGTCATACGGGAAAGTAACTCAAGTGAACTAACTGAGTTTCAATTGATTTCTTATTCTGCTTTCT
>JAQFYQ010003760.1:0-10417 GCA_034694885.1 Buchholzia appendiculata | reverse complement strand
ACTATACATGTTTATTGTTTAAATACAATAGACATTCACAAGGCCACCACATAAACACACAGGTATATGTCACATGAATCGTAATCAGAACGGTAAAGATTTATATTTCTAAAACAAGGCCGTGCGTAAAATCACACCAGCTTAAACCACGTAACGTGGGTCTATGGACAATTAAGGCCACAGCAATGCTCCAGATTGTATTCCTTATAGGGCAATGTCTAAACACAAGGTCATATATTTAAAACATAATGAACTTGTGTACTTGTTACAATCATGTAAAATATAATAATATAACAAAATTGTATTCTGTAAAGGATAATAAACATACTTTATAAAATAAAAAATGACCAATGCCAATTTGTTTTCATGAATAGAGAAAAGTGTATCAACATCTCAATGACACTAACGCACATGATCACTTCGATATTGACACAGCAATGATACACAATAATATGTTCTGATAAACCAATGTCACAAAATTCAACATTCACACGGAAGATTTAAGCATTCATGTTCAAGCAACAATAACAAGTATTCAAATGACATTCATGTCCTAAGCACAAACCAGACGAAAGAGAACTGGTTCAAATAAAGCGTCTGTCAAGCAGAGAATAAAAAACAATCTTTCACACATGTTGATCACTCATCAGCACTTAGAATTTAGCAAGCAAGGTTTTGCTAGTATACACTCCAAGATTTTATTCTGATGATGAAACTTTACATCAAATTTAAATTGATGATAAAATAAAATAAGCAGTGTTTAAAAATCACACACAGGATTAAGATTCTAACAGAGCATCATACTTCACAATCAACACAGAGAACTGTCTGGATGGATATGTAAAAGGGTCGTGAAAGTAAGCCAGTGTTTTCATCGTCAAACCTAATCGAGCGATAAAAACACAGCACCATTTCTACTGCATACTTTGTAGCATTAGCTCGTTCACAAGTTTAATACATACAGCTATTCACAGCACAAGATTGCAGCACCTATATTACAAGCAGTTACTCGTTTACAGTCGTTACAGCCATTTGCATTGTACCACTGCGCGCAGCGAGATACTTGCATAACCACTGCTCGCAGCTAGCTGTTTACAACCACAGTTTTAAAACTGCATTGGAAGGAAGATGAATATTTCTACAGCTGTAGTGTCAACATTTACAAGTCACGTCATTTGAGATGCAACATTCTGTGCAAGACACGTTCCACATACAAAAGCAGCTGCGACTAGAACTTGTTTTAGTCTGAATAATAATGCAACATATTCTTGAAATTTAGTCAATATTAGTTAAAGCAGAAAACAACACATGTTAAACTGGACAGTACACTCGTACCCTGCCTGACAGCAGGTCCTTGGCTTTGTACACTAGCTTGTACAAACTTGCTAATAGCGACAACGGATGATTCAAGATTAACAATCATATATTCCGGAACAATTATCCACATACAGACAGAACACTTTATAACAGTGACACACAAATACATACAAAACGATTGATTAAGGCTACTTATGCAAGAAGAATAACACTAAATTAATTTTGAAGTAGTGAATAACTAATTTCCTAGTTAATTCATTAGAAACTGATTAAAGGTTTACAAGTTATTGTACAACAAACTTCATGCGTTAATAAAAACTATATATTATTTAAAATATCATACGTAATTAGCATCGCTATTGTATTACTATATTTACTACAAAGTTTATTACAATATCTGACGATGTCGTATAATCAGAAATTGTAAGACAGAAAAAGGCGACAGAAAAACAGTAAGAACAATTTGGCATTGAATACGATCATTTAAAAAAAATCAAACTCATTTACGTTCAATATTAACAACTGTCCCCAAGCGTTTATTTCAGGCAGCTCATTACACATAGGATGCTACCAGATACAGTGGAAGATATAAATACTAAGCAGCACAGCTTCTCCAGCTTTCCCTGATCTTGTCACTCTTTCCATGCCAGACAATTCAATCACTGTTAACTCCAATAACATATTTCCTTTACAAAAACTGGAACACTAGAAAGCAATAAGAGATGCCAGACTAATATCATCGTATTGTTATTACCTTTATGTTGGACATAAGTAGCACCATGGCGATAATCAAACAAATACAATTGCTACTCCAACACACACACAAAACACTACTCAGGTTAAAAATAAAAATTGCCAATTTTACAGCATTTCTGTACAGAGCAGCAGCAGCGTAGCACATACTGATCAAGTCAGTAAATGGAATCTTGTATGTCACATATATTAATTCAAGAAAAGAAGAAGATGAAGTTGCAAGTCCATCTGTACTTGCCAGAAGGATCAATACTATTCCTCTAACATCTTCTACAGTTGACCCGCTCCAGTAATACTTTCCAGCAGCTAGCCGCAGCTAGCTCTTCAGAGGCTAGCCCGCAGCTAGCTCTCTAGCTGCATCCCCTCCAGCAGCTAGCCCTCCAGCAGCTAGCCCTCCAGCAGCTAGCTCTCCAGCAGCTAGCCTGCCATTCAGCAAAGCCATAGCATCAACTGTGGTACAGCTGGTGGACTGTCTGTAGGACTCGACGGCTACAGTAGATTGCAATGCCTTGCCTGTTACTTTCAATGTGTATTGCTTGTTAGTGCCGTGCACAAATAGCTTAGTTAATGATGCTTAGTGCTGCCATCTATCGCGCTATTCCGTTCCTCCACAGTCATTATGTTGACGAGAGTTTCGACGGCTCTGTTTATCTGACCCGCTTCCTGGAATAGTGTCCCAATATTTGCGTTGCTTCGATCTAAATCAGAGAAAAACAACACATTGGTAACATATTGTTAGAAATATGCTTCTATCATTTTTTCTACCATATTTCACTTGAACACAAATAATTTCTTGTTTGAATTTAACAGCATATCATCATCATCATCACTGTGCTGCATCAATCAAAGATATGTCAGCCGAGGATGTAATAACGCAGGCAACCATGCAACATCCATGCAACATCCATGCAACATCCATGCAACATCCATGAAACATCCATGCAACAATTGCAACATCCATGCAAAATCCATGCAAAATCCATGTAACATGACATAGATTCCCTCGCAAACCTGACGCACGCAAACACAATGACCTATTGCATCAGGTTGAACATAAATGCATCATGCATCTCAATACCCAAAAAATTTATTCGAAAACAAATCAGATTTTGTTAAAGATAATTACTGTGTGTTAGACCTATCGGGGAATTATGGTAAAGTAAACAGTGATAAATGAAGAGGCGACAGACCTCTGTTGATGGACGAATCAGCTTCTTGGAGTTCGCGCAGCAATCTATCGAGCTCTTCGTGTTCGTCGTTGTAACTAGCCGCATTGCGAGGACCTTGGTTGTACCCACTTCTCTCCGCAGCCAATGACGAGTTGCCGTTGTGTAGACCACGCGAATGAACGCGATCTGAACAACAAGCATAAAATAAAGAATTACAATAAAGAATTACAATGAATAATTACAATGTAGAATTACAATAAATAATTACAATGTATAATTACAATGAATAATTACAATGAATAATTACAATGAATAAGCACAATGAATAAGTACAATAAACAATTACAATGAAGAAATACAATGAATAAATACAATGAATAATCATAATTAATAACTAGAGTCAATAATTACAATCAATAATTACACTGAATGTTTCACACTAAAAACAAAGTAATGCTCTGACAACAGTCTACTTCTCAATTTGTCCAACACCAAAACAAACTAAACACTGTTGCCCAAAAGCTGTAATCAAATATATGCAACCAAATATATATTTCCATAGGCAAAAAAGGTGACATGGAATGATTCATTTACTTAATTTAAAGATAGATCTTGTGCTTCAAGAGAATACATCATTATACACACCCACATGCAATCAGCTTTCAACATTAACAATATGGCTCTGTTTATTACAAAGCATAAATATAGATGATAATCAGATATAAATTTGACTGTCAACGAGTAATTGCACTTGGAAAACTATACAGAAAATCAAATCCAAGATAATTACTTAATAACTGCCCAACTTATTTAATGAAAATAATTACTACCAACAACAATTTAACCACAATTAGCAAGTTTATACATGTTTGTAAAATTGCCAACTACATACAAATAAACAACTGTAATTAATTCCAAAGACAGAGAATAAAACCTAATGACTAAACATGAATGACCTTTGAACTCTGCATTGGTCTGATGGAAAGCAAAGCTGGGCGGGTCCCTGCGTGGAAGAGAACTGTTGGAGGAAGCGGTTGACATGCCGGGAGACGTCGGCTGAGATGAAGGGAATGTTACGATCCGCGTGTCGACTTCAGGCTATTAACCAACACACATCAGCTAGACACTGGCACGGTACCAACACACATCAGCTAGACACTGGCACGTTACCAACACACATCAGCTAGACACTGCCACGGTACCAACACACATCAGCTAGACACTGACACGGTACCAACACACATCAGCTAGACACTGACACGGTACCAACACACATCAGCTAAACACTGACACGGTACCAACACACATCAGCTAAACACTGACATGGTACCAACACACACCAGCTAGACACTGACACGGTACCAACACACATCAGCTAGACACTGACACGGTACCAACACACACCAGCTAGACACTGCCACGGTACCAACACATATCAGCTAGACACTGACACAGTACCAACACATATCAGCTAGACACTGACATGGTACCAAAGCAAATTTTGAGAATTTCACCGAGCGTTAATGAATGACATCACAAATAGGACTTGAAATACAATCTCTGAAAAATAGTTCAGATCTATATTTCAGATTTTTCTTATTCACACAAACTAACACGCATTTAGTTATTCATTCTGAATTCTCAAAATGTCACAGTATGACCAGTACAATTATAGAAATTGTTACAAATTATTTAATGTATTGCAATGCAATGCAATTAAAGAAATTAATATACCACAAAATATAAACTTGTAAGTATCCCTCCCCCCCATATTCAATAAGGTGGCAATGCTAGGATCTAAGCTCCATGCAACAATATCGCTTACTAAATTCTTCATGTTTCAATTCGAATTGAAGAGTGCTGTTTAGACAATATTAACATGTTTAGCCACATTTTCGTTCTGTAACTTACGACCCCGGGCCGACATAGAAAACCACAGTTAAATAATGATGATAATGATGATAAAGATGAGTATATAAATGATGAACAATGCATGATAAGCACAAATCACTTCATTTATTGCTTCAATAATCATCTATTGCAAGAAACTAGTCTACTAGTCCTTGGATCAGAAAGCAAGTAGAGAGAACTTGAAGTCATTCACACGTACTTGGTCGAGTAAGACTCTGAGTCGACGCAACTGTCCTTCCAACTGTCTGTTGTGATCCTCGAGGATCCTCATTCTTCCTTCCAGCTGTCCCTTGTGATGCTCTAACTGTCTTGCCTCTTCCACCAGACCTCCGTCGTCATTCAGAGCACTCAACTCCGGCAGGTTTGAGTCCTTCGAGCCTTTGCTCGATGAGTGAGACTGTTCGGAGCGCGCTCGGCACAGTCGCTCGTACTCAGACTGTAGAGTTCTACACATACACCAAGTGAGCACTCCGTCACTACAAGTGCAAAGTATTACATGGAAAAAGTAATACTATGACAACATAGTTTGACTGTTCCACGTCTACTGGAGAGTCAATGAGCAGCACACGAAGGGTTGACAAGCTATGCAAATTTCACTGACTGTATTAAGGTTCAGCAGCAAACTGTAGATCAAAAATCAAAACTTTTAGATTTACAATGCAATGATCATGTTGTTGCTAACCAATAGCTCCAACATAAAAAAACTGAAGCAACAATGTGCAAGCTATGACACATCAGTCTGTGGTAACATTAAACAGGGACAAAACACAGCGCTAGTCACTTAAGACAGTGGAAAGAATAAAGGTTCTGTGCTTCAGTCTGAAGCATGACAGAAGATTCAGTCATGTGTTTCAGTCTATAATAAGCAGTGATGTAGTCCTTGACCTTGATGCCTTTCCTCAAGGCTGCCTTGAAGCACTTTACTGCCTTGCCTTGCCTTGCCATGGCCAACTTTCCAAATGCATTGCCTTGGAAAAAAATTGCCTTGGAAAAATGCCACAGCCTTGAAAAAAATGCCTTGACTATATCATTTTAGTAGTCCTTGGCCTTGATTTCATGCCTTGAAGCTGCCTTGAGGCACTTTACTGCCTTGCCTTGCTTTGACCAATTTTCCAAATACCTTGCCTTGCCTTGGCGTTGAAAAAGAATGCCTTGGCCTTGAGAAAAATGCCTCGACTACAACACTGGTAATAAGTGAGCTCAGTCAAATATTCATGATGTAATGTTTTGCAGTGACATGCTGAAACTGATCGGACGACTTTACCTGTTCTCCACCTCGAGGTCTTTAATCATACTCTCCAGTTCTGCTCTCTGCTGAGAATCAACATTTTCCATGATCTCTAGAGGACTTTGTAACTACACAATAACAACAACAATAATAACAACAACAAAAACAATAATAATAGCAACATAATGAGTACAACAACAGAGAGATAATGACACTCAATGACCTCAAGACGACTCTGCAATGAAACAAACAAAATAGCAACATTATAATTGACACAAAAACTGACGACAACAAACAAAACGAAGTAGCAACCACAACAAAATCATCGCATTGTCAACAATCGACAACAAAACAACAATAACAGAGAGTCAACAACACTTACAAATGGCTCCATCTAGCTGAGACATTAAATGAGCCACTAGTTATAATGTACGAAATAGAGAGGCAGAAAATAGGCACTTACCACATCGTCCCTACTAGTGTGCAAGCTTTGACAGAACTGAGCAATCAGTGTGTGCTCATCATTACTACAACAGATAATAGAACTGAGCAATAAGTGTGTGCTCATCATTACTACAACAGACAATAGAATAATAGAAAAGAGCAATCAGTGTGTGCCCATCATTACTATATTAAACAATACAATAGCTGAGCAACAGTTACACGGCAACACGTAATGTACGTAGAAGTAATTAGTCATTCAAAACTCTCGTTATCCCTCGTAGCTCAAAATTGCGGACAAAACTGGAAATAAAGCTACACAACAAGTTCACCGAGGACACTCGAGAAACCAACATTTCATACGGAATTACTTATTAATCACTAACTCCTGGTATATGCAACAGCGTTCAGAGAGGCTCGCCATCATCACGATGACGAGTCAAATTTATGTGGAAATCTACTCTGGGTTGACATCGTAAAATACAATGAAGACTGAACAGAACTCGAAGACAGGCTTAACCTTATGTAATAAATCTCATCTTAGATTAAGCTCATGCCAACGATTATTGCCTAAAGCTATTACACGCATAAATGTAGCAAATACTTAACTGTACAGTGTGTATAGTGTACCTACACACACACTCATACAGACATTTCTCAATAATTCTATGCTTAGACGTTTTGCAAAGCAAGCAGTTTTTAACAGTCATCTGAATTGAAGAAAAACAATGAAAATAATCAATTTTATACTAGACATTAATCCCAAGCGACGACACATTTCTGTCATCACTGTAGTACTGTTTGCAGTACCAGATCGATTGTTTTACTTGTGTACAACTAATGACATGAGGTTGTACATACATGTCTGAGCTAGACTGATGACGCTTCTCAGCTTGAGCAAGCCTACAACATACAACACAGATTAATTGAACGAATCATAGGATAGCATATACACCTCTGTCTGTTTACCTTACAATAGACTGCAACCTTGGACTTTGCATCACCAGACAAGAGATATACTAAATGATGTCATCGCAGCATGTCTTACTGATCCATAAATCACAATTTGAATTACAAATTGAAAATGTTCATCTTATCAGGCGCTATAACGGATACAACTAATTGATGTTTGTAATCATACACACAATACTCACAATTACCTCCGAACAGAAAGCACAAAACTGCCTGTATTTAGTTGCTAACAAGTGCAATGATACGAACTAGTATGTAGTAAATGAAACCAACCGAAGAGCTTGTAGTTCAACTCTGGAGTGAATGTCCGAGGTTGACGAGGGCTGTGGACGGCTAGACAACACGGCATGTGCAGCTACTGGGCTGTACAGTCATACAATACACACACACACGGTCACACGGCAGTCACACAACACACACACACGGTCACACGGCAGTCACACAATACACACACACGGTCACACGGCAGTCACACAACACACACACATGGTCACACGGCAGTCACACAACACACACACACACGGTCACACGGCAGTCACACAACACACACACGGTCACACGGCAGTCACACAACACACACACGGTCACACATTCTTACCCTACACAGTTCACATACCTCACACACTCACACACATGGTCACACATGCATTATCCAACACAGTTCAAATACCTCACACACTAACACATACACGGTCGTCGGTCACACATGCCTTGCATCGACAGAGACTTTTCTTATCGTAGCCAAGTTTTGACGTGCCAACAAATTGTCTACAGTATTAGTAACAAGGTAACTTACACAACAGAAACTAGTTGTTTCATTCCAAACCACAAACTTGACAATGAATCAAAATCTATAGTCCGTTAAAAATGAATGTTATCATCCTCATCAGCCAGTTAATAAAATGCTTTCAAAATGGACGGGTGTGCATACAGAGTTATCAACATTCAATATTGTTACTTTACAAATTAGACATTCGCTTGAATTCACCTGCAAAACAAGGCATTAAACTACACTTTCCTAATTCACTTCTGTTTATTAATCTCGTTTTGTTCTTAATCAGAAAGCTAATGTAGACTTTAGCTACAAGTATAATTAATCAAAAACAACCACAATTGCTCTCTACCAATTAAGCCTTATTTTAAATCTAAGCCATCGGGATGAAGTTTATGTTGACAACTTCCAGCACCGTTTTGAAACGAATTGTTTCTTTAGAATAAATCGAGGATGAACAGATGACTCAGTGATCAGTATTGTGAGGCTAGGAACAGTCGCTGTCATAGTTTCAAATTTTGTACCAAGGGGCTGACATCACAGATGGAAATGGCTCTTAAACCTATGTCAACAACAGATCAATAGCAACTCCCAGTATTGTTTACTAGTGTAAGACATGCAGTACTTGCCTCATCTGCCCGTTCTGTCTCTCCGTCAAGTGCGTCACGACACTCGTCGTGCTCTTGTGCGTCGACTCGACGCTTGCAATGCTGTAGTTGGTCGCTGCGTCGAGACTCCTCGTTGAAAACGGAGCCTTCGACTTCAAGTCTGAATACTCATTCAAGTTTCTGCAAGCAACAAAAATATTCTTCCTTCACATCGGGTTACAATGCCTAAAATATAAACTTTAAAAATACTTCTAGACTAAAAAACACAAAAACAAGGGAATGAAAACAAAAAACCACATAACGACAGAAAATCAAAAATATTTATAAAAAATCACATAAGCTATTGGAATAAAACAGGCCAAACGAGCTAACTAATTAAGACCCAACGATAGTCATTGGATAGTTAACAGACTAATACCAACGACCAAGATAGTTAACGATAGTCCACGTCACACAATTAGCGCAATAAGTTTAACCTACCTGTCCATACTTTCGCCCCCCAACATTGACTGGACCGGCAGGTATCCGAGACGCTGATGCTTCTGAAAGTAACGCTTGGAACGGAACTTGTTCTTGAACGTCTTCGTAAAGTCTCTCACATCTTCTCCTGATGTCGCCTATGAAACAATTCATGCAAGTAGTCAAAAAAGACAAAAAGGATATGGAACAATACTATATTCAACTATCTAGCCTAGGCAGAACTATCACGTTAGTACACGCTTTGTATTATGCCATAAAATTACTTGCATTCAGTAGGCAGAAATATTGATAGCTCCCAGGAACGTTTTGAAATGCATCGTTAAAAAAATGAAAGAAGGATCGAAACAGAAATATTTCTCAAAATATGGCAGTAGGTGCCAGAATGAATGTCTTTTAGCTTCTGTAAAATAAAATCTATTCAATACTCACATAAATCAATAGTTAATCTGATAATAGTAAATGTGATAATCTGCGAAGTATATGCGACTTACTGTACTGCAGTATTCCTGCATGGGATGAGTGAGTTTGTGACCTTTGACAGTGTTACCAGAGAAGAAACATTTCTGACATAGGTCAAAGCTGAAGCACTTCAGACAGCGATATCTACACAACACAGAAACATATACACACATACACACACAAATACACACATATGCACACACATATACACATATATGCAAACACAAATACACATATATGCAAACACAAATACACATACTGTATATGCAAATACAAATACACATATGCAAACAAATATACACATATG
>JAQFYQ010003759.1:0-10418 GCA_034694885.1 Buchholzia appendiculata | reverse complement strand
ATCATCATCATCATCATCATCATCATCATGACCACCATCACCAATCATCATCATCATCATCATCATCATCATCATCATCATCATCATCATCATCATCGTCGTCGTCGTCGTCATCGTCATTGTCGTCGTCGTCGTGACCGTCGTCGTAGTAGTCGTCGTCGTTATCGTTATTAAAGGGAAGTTGCATAGCATTGTGTTCTTAATAACGCCAACAGTCATGATACCTGCCTTGGCGAGCACATGTAGAAACATGGGATCTATTGTAAATCTCGATGCCACTGATCGACAGGTCAAGCTCACAAAAAATGAGATTATGTCAGAGCAAAGTATTGATTTCGTCAAGCCAATGCATTTACGAACAGTGTACTAAGCCGTTCGAATGTAGCAAACCCTTGGTGTCCTATAGAATAGGTTAAGCTTAACTATGATGAATATAGTAATACTGTCGACACATTTTCTGTGCTAAGGCATGTCGGTGAAAGTTGGCTCCATTGTCAAAGGAAAAAAGACTTACGTTGCTGGAGCTCCAAGATCGTTGGATGCAGGACAAGTTTTGATGTTTCAAGAGGATTTAGGTGGTCTGCTGAAAATCGACAGTGCACTCTATCTTACAGGAGAACAATTTGGTTCCGGTTTCGGATATGATCTTGCAATTGCTGATTTCAATTCGGATGGGTTTGTCGATATTTTGATTTTGACTAAGATAAGCACGTTTTTTTAGAATATTTATTATTTTATTCATTATTAATTTATTAATTTATTTCTTTATTTGTAAAGAGCATAAATAATTAAAAACCAACATCCAATAAGGAAAAATTGCAATGTTTCAGATTAGTCTTGAGATACTTTCTCCAAGCTGCACACGAACTTTACGTCTTTTAAAAATGTGTCTTGCTGTTATTCTTGGATTTAATTGCTCAAAAAAATACAATATAAAGAACAACGTTTTCTTAGGTTAATAATAGGAAGCTTTATTGCCCTGGAACTATGTTTTTACAAACCAAAGGTTCTGAGATGTGAGGCTTATTCAGGCTAGGCCGAAGATTTTGGTAAATGACCACGCTGGAACCAAGTGAACAGATGTGAAGCCAATCCATTATGTAGTGAAACTAGTGATAAAACATAAATTAGCAACAACGCAAGGGTAGGTTGTGCAACAATGCGGATTTCCTTTGTAGCAGTTGCAAAGAATTGAAAGGGCTGCAGCCTGCAGATAATGCCGAATTGCCCATGGCAATGAATACTTAAAACTGGATGATAACATTGAGTTTGAATGCCTGGATTTACTTAGTTTCTGGCGCGACTTAATTTGTGTTCGGATAATGCAGAATAGGAACCTAGAATGAAATGCACTTACAGACTTTTCCCACCATTTTTACCCCTCAATGCAGTTTTTGCTCTAAACTCAAGGAACTTGAGCTATTCTTACTGTCTGGAATGTTACTCTTAAGTTGAAAAGAAAATGTTCAAAGCGTGTGTCCGGCGACATCGGAATGCAATGATTTATAAAAGTCCAGCTTTGTCAGGGCCGCATATATGATACGTTCAGAGAGAATAAATAACATTATGGTGAAGCGAATGCGCAGAGGCTTTTTGGAAACTAGGGAGCTACAGTGTACATGAAAGGTTGGGTGGGTCCAGTGTGTGTGTGTGTTTCTGTGTGTGTTTCTGTGTGTTGTGTGTGTGTTTGTAAGTGTGTCTGTGTGTGTTTGTGTGTGTGTATGTGTGTGTGTGTGTGCAGGGCCGGCTTTACCTTTCAGTGGGCCCTGGGCTAAAAATATTTTAAGGTCCCACTGGGCCTCCCCCGTATGGCACTATCCCTACTTTTTTGCAAGCTATATACTTGGATAAAAAATTACAAAGTATTTTCCACAAGTGCTGAAAATCATAAAAGCACAGCTGTCAACAATTATTGATATATTCAAAATACACCTCTCTTTACAAACGACACTGTCAGTTGTACGTATCAGCAACATCAGATGTCATTATTACTTAGTAATATCTACATGCATATTTATTACTAATCAGATGTAACTCGACCCTAGCTAATCTATAATTTTACCTAACCGTACGTTTACTGAGATGAAGTTTTGACTCATTCCTATGATAGTATCATCACGAAATAATAATGCAACAAAGTGACAGTACATGATTTTATTTTAGAAATCAGTTTTTCGTTGTTTATAATTTCAACAATAAACAAATTAAAATCAAGAAATAAAAATCATAAAAGGCATTTTAATTAACTCTAAGAGGTAGCTGAGGCCGTTGCCAGACTGGAGGATAAAAGAAGATGATGACTAGCATTATTCATCTTATGCATGTTTGAAATGAACAGCTTGAATTGTTATTGTAATAAGCAATTGTAAGGTTCTATTATAAGTTTTTTAAAATAAATTCTGGTGTAAGCAGTGATGTAGTCCTTGGCCTTGATGCGTTGCCTCAAGGTTGCCTTGAGGCACTTTACTGCTTTGCCTTGCCTTGCCTTGACCAATTGAAAAAGAATACATTGGCCTTGCCTTGCGAAAAATGCCTTTACTACATCACTGGGTGTAAGTTGTGCGCTAATATAAAATGGTTTAATGTAAAGTTCTTTCTTTCGCGACTTCATGGTAGCAAACGTAGAGATTACATAATTGAAATAAATGGACTGCAGGAGTTCGGATTTTATGCTCATGAGTGACAGAGAATTAAGTATTTTTTGGCTGAAATTAAACCTGAGATAGCTTTTTACTTTTTTCAATGCTGAGAATGACCGTTCGCCCTCACAGTTATTTACTGGTATACTTAAGTAAATTCTTAAAGCTATTTCTACGTTTAGTGAGGAAAAGCCACAATGTTAAAATGTGACAACAGTTACAAGTCGTGTGAAAAACAAGTTTGATACATTAAAAGAAAGGTCTTGACGAGTACTTTAATTCTAGCCTAGGATCCAAAAAATCGGACCACGTTTCAGACCTCTGCCGCCATTTTTAAAGATGGCGGCTTTCATAGCAATTGGTGATCCTGAATTTGGTCTTTAATCCTCATTACTGGACCTTTCTGGTGCCTTGTTGAAGTTTAGTGGAGGAAGACTATTTTTATTAGTTATTACTATAGCATAATGATAACCAATATGGCTAAAATCAAAATGGCGACCAAAATGGCTGCTAAAATACATTATTTTGTACTACTTATGCCTTGGACATTGTCGATCATTCTAACTGTATTTAAAACAGCTTTGTCATATAGGAAAACTGCCTAGGACCCTAAAAATCGGATTTAAGCTGCCAAGGACCCCAAAAAATCGGACCACGTTTCAGACCTCTTAGGCCATTTTAAAGATGGCGGCTTTTATAGCATATGGCGATCCTGAATTAGGTCTTAATCATAATTGCTGGACCTATCTGGTGCCTTTATTGGAGTTTCACGAAGATGGACTTCATTATTACTGTAGCATAAAGATAAAAAAGGCTAAAACCAAAATGGCGACCAAAATGGCGGCCAAAACGCATTATTATATAATACTTATACCATGGACATTGTCGGTCATTCTAATTGTATTTAAAACAGCTTTGTCATATAAAAAAAACTGAACTACTTTATGGCTAAATGTTAAAGCTATGCAATTATGAAAAATAATATTGTGAACAAGAGGTATATATGGACACAGCTGATAAAATATTTATAATATATGTGAATATGGACATTTACACAGGTCCATACACGGCATTGTCATTTTGTATGAATAGAAGATTTTCTCGCAAGTGCACTTGACTAGTTACTTTAAAGCAATAGGAATGAGGTCTAATGTAATCAATACTTGACTCCAATATTCCGTTGCTTCGTTGCACCGTCCTAGTTACTGTAAAGAGATGAAGATATACTTGTTATTGTGCGCTTTTGTCCTAAGTTTTTTCTCGCAGGTTGCAGTGTTGCATAAATGCATCCCTTGTAAGAGGTATTCTTCAAAAGTCCTATGTGTTGTTGCAATGATTTTGACTTGTTTGCTTGGTTCACACTTGTTTGTTTCTTCAGCACAGTGCAATTTTGAAGTGAAATTTCCATAACTTTAAATTCTGCTGCTTCTAAGAATGATCTGCTTCTTATTTTCCTTATTTATTCGTTGCCATATCTAAGAGTATATCTGTTAACCACTGGGTTTGGTCATTGTTTATATTCATTTGTAGATTATTTGAAATTTAAAATGAGTATCTGTCTTAACTGGTGACCACTTCTAGCACAAATTCCGGAGTGTACTCGACCAACTTGTTCCCATTTGTAACGTCATGATGGATTTTTTCACGGTTCTGAGATCTTTGCAAGTGGTCGGACAAGCTGTCTAACACCAATTCCTCTTTCAATGTCCATGGCATAAGTATTATATAATAATGCGTTTTGGCCGCTACTTTTGTCGCCATTTTGATTTTAGTCATATTGCTTACCATTATGCTATTGCAAAAACTAATAAAAATGAAGTCTTCTTCCACGAAACTCCAACAACGGCACCAAAAAGGTCCAGCAATGATAATCAAGAACAAATCTAGGATCGCCATAATATTATGCTATGAAAGCCGCCATCACGAATAATGGCGGCCGAGATCTGAATCGTGGTCCACTTTGTTGGGGTTCTGTGCAGTTTAGGTCCGATTTTTAGGGTCCTAGGCAGTTTTCTAAATGACACAACTGTTTTAAATACAATTAGAATGATCGACAATGTCTATGGCATAATTATTATAAAATAATGTAGTGTGGCAGCCATTTTGGCCGCCATTTTTGATTTTAGTAAAATATTGGTTATCATTGTGATATTGTAATAACTAAGAAAAATGAAGTCTACCTCCACTAAACTTCACTAAAGCACTAGAAAGGTCCAGCAATGATAATTAAGACAATATTCAGGATCGCCATATGCTATGGAAGCCGCCATCATTAAAAATGGCGGCAGAGGTCTGCAACGTGTTTCGATTGTTTGGGTTCAAGACAGCTTAGGTCCGATTTTTAGGGTCCTAGGCAGTTTCCTAAATGACACAGCTGTTTTAAATACAATTAGAATGATCGACAATGTCCAAGGCATAAGTAGTACAAAATAATGTATTTTGGCAGCCATTTTGGTCGCCATTTTGATTTTAGCCATATTGGTTATCATTATGCTATAGTAACAACTATGAAAATGAAGTCTTTCTCCACTGGACTTCAACAAAGCACCAGAAAGGTCCAGTAATGATGATTAAAGAACAAATTCAGGATCGCCATATGCTATAAAAGCCGCCATCTTTAAAAATGGCGGCAGAGGTCTGAAACGTGGTCCGATTTTTTGGGTCCTAGGCTAGAATTAAAGTACTCATCAAGACCTTTCTTTTGATGTATTAAACTTGTTTTTCACACGACTGGTAACTATTTTCTGCCTAAAAACCCTCACTATTAGTTTAGGCCATGGTTTAGAACCGCCATGGCTCAGAACATTGAGACATCTGGTACGTTGATGCTTTTGCTGTCCAAGCTTTAATGAAGTACTTGATATAAATGAAGTAATGATGTGTTTTAGGCAAGGCGAGGAATGGTATCGTAATCGAAAAGTTTTGATACACAAGACTTTGAAGTCCGAGGCGGTCGCTGAATACATTCAGTCGATGAATGACGTTGCTGATGACTTCATAAGACATCTGCAGAATATGATTTCGCCAAATTCTACGATTTATGATCTAGAAAAGGAAATATTTAAATGGTCATTGGAATGTATGTATTATGAGCACTGTTCAAAGAGCTTTTCTTTATTTACTCATATTGTGGAATATTAATATCTTGATTTATCGATTGAGCTACGAAACAATTGGACTCTTCTTTGTACTTTTCTTGAAAACCACTTGTGCGACACTTTGCGTGCAAATGGCAAACTACACATCTGACACTATAAGTAAGAAAGCAAAGTAAAAATGGCCTAATTTAGAAACGCCGTTACATAAAAAAAACATATTACGCTTTACATTGTTCAAGAGAATAAATATACAAAAGAAAAATTCAGAAGCACACTATGGATAAGACAATCGGAACAGTTGAGTTTTAAGTAAGGTTTTGAACACTTGGCGCGATGGCGCTAGACGTGATTCAGAAGGCAACTTATTCCAAGCTGATGCAAAAGAGAAGCGACGGTCTCCGAACTTCTTTCTAGCCTTAGGTACTATGACCTAAATGACCTATGACCTATGGTACACTACTGCCTGCGAAGATCACGTACATACGTGATGCTGAACTGCGTACCGGCAGAATTAGCTGAGAAATGCATCTTGGCGACTTCCTATTCAGTGTCTTGTACACTAACAGACAGAGTTTGAAAGACACCCCGAACTCTTAACTGTATTCCCTGCGTAAGAATATCATGATAGACTGTATCGAAAGCAGCGATCGTCCAAGAGCGCTAACAGAGACGTCGTCAGATTCTACAACGAGATCAGAGACAATTGAGTCATAGCGGTTTCTGCTGAGTGATGACCACGGTAAGCGGATTAATGTACAGGCAGTAACTCATTAGAATACAAATGGCTCATTACTTGCTTGTACACTACTCTCTCATCAAGTTTTGAAATGAAAAAAAAATTAGAGATCGGCCTGTAGTTACTGATGTCTGTTTGATCCTTCTTGAAACTACCGCCCTTTTCATTTCTTCAGAAAATAACCAGTGAAAAGAGGACTGTTAAGTATGAACTGTTAAGTATTAGGACTGTTAAATATGGTGCCAATAACCGAACTGATGTCATTTGGAAGCAGTGTTGACATGTTCTTGTTTCTTTGATAAGGATCCAATCACCGAGTTAAAGGTGCGCCACAACTGGCTAGAGTTGCCACTGTTCGATTCAATCCTGTTTTTGATACGCACACAAGTTTTGATCTATGCAGACTATACAGCGCCCGTAGTTCAGTGACCCACATCACACGGTCCAAGTGATCAACTGTTGATCATAAAATGATCAAATTTCGCATCAGGCCATCTAATCAGTGGTTCGATGATGAATGCCGTTGTCTGGAAATGTCTCTCGAGTGATCTAACAGTCCGTTAGATCACTCATCTCTTACAACGGCACTCATCATCGAACCACTGATTAGATGGCCTGATGCGAAAGTTTATCATTTTATGCTGTGCATGTGCATCCAGTATAAAAGATAGTCTGATTGTAGATATCATTCATAACACGCACATCAGTCGACCAGTCCTCTAGACTACTGTAGTCACTCGTACACAATACAGAGGATTCAATATCAGTCGGGAAAGAGTCATGATTAAATTATTTCCACTCTCTTCTCCTGACAGAGTGAAACTGGACAGCTGGTAAAGGTAATTTGAATGACCACAGAAGTAGCAAGTGATCCGATAACACCCATATTCCAGTATCACTGATGCTTACCGTTAGTCTGATCACGCGTGACAACAACGTCCAGTATTCCATCGAGTGTATGCGTTGCTGATTTAATCTGTTGTTCAAGATTGAAAGATAACAGTAAGTCATTAAAGCGAATAGTGTTTGTATTCGAGTGTCGACCAATGTGGATATTTATGTCACCACTTAAGAAAATACTAGAGGTTTACCTGGTAACACCGAAGAGCAATTGTTCAAATTGTTGTTTAAAATTATGTTATCTACAATTAGAGTGCAGAACAGCATTTAGAGCATTTAGAGTTAGATTTTCGGAGACTTGGAGAAGTTAATCTTAAACTATGTTGCTTTGCTAGATCATCTGTTCGTTACCTTGGTCATATTATTGATTCTAATGGTGTCCGAGTTGACCCTCAGAAAACAGGAGTGTGGCAAAACTACCCGATTCCTACATCGACTAGAGACATCACTAAATTCATTGGTTGTATCTCATACTATCGAAAGTACATTGAGAATTTCAGTGCACGATGCGAGCCACTATCCAGGTTGTTGCGCAAGGGTGTGAAATTTGCATGGCCCGCTGAATGTCACAAAGCTTTTGATGAGATCTACTTTGGTCTCTCCAACTATCGTGGTATTTCCATTATATGAAGGTGAAGGTTTTCTATTACAAACAGATGCTAGCTATGATGGCATGGGCTACATTTTGTCACAGCGTTAAGATGACAAGGAAAAACCCTTATCCTTAAACGGTCTAAAATTGTCACGAAATGTTTTTTGCTTTATTAGCACGTTCTACTGAAGATTCTCATTTTGGTGAAAAATATATGCGCATGGCCCTTTTTATATCGCGAGTTAATTATAGGAAACGAATATATGAGATAGCTTATTTACGCTTCATCTATTTTTCCATGTTTTTTGGCAAATTTGTATTATTATTTGTATTGATTTCAATTAGCCATATCTCAGGCGTTATTGCCACTAAGCAGTTATAATTATCTAGCTACACTTCTTTATTTTCATCACTTTTCTCAGAAATTTGCTGCAGGTATTTAAATCGAAGATATAAGCATTTTGCTGTGACGATTACTTAGTATTAAATTCGGCCGCGCAAAACGCCTTTCGTGACGTCATGCTAGTTGTCCTAGTTAATCGTTAAGTGACAGAGGATATGTCAGAGGTAATCAAGGAAAAATGTTTGAAGTTAGGTATGCAGAAAGTAAATACATCAAGTTTCAGACCAAACAAAGAGTTCAGAAAGATTAAATTCAGTGATTCCGCATGGTCAAAGTACGTGAATGAACATAATAACGATTGAGATGTACATTTACAAAGTGTTGCTTTCGCTATATGTTCTTCAATTTCCGATTCAGCCGCAGGGTTCTCCGCATTTCTTGTTGAATGGTCGGGAACCTGATTAACCTATTGATTCGTCAACGGGTTTTAATCATCTCAAATATCAACGAGCTAATGAGTTCTTGCCTGTGTTATTGCTGCGAATAAAGATAGCACGAGTCGTTTCAAGAGAGGCAGACAAGAGAAATAAAGATCATATGAAGAAGACTTATGATAGCAAAAATTAAGCCTACTTCTTTTGAATGTTGTGATTGTGTTTAACTTTATGTTCCTCAGTTCTCGAGCACGGCTAGTAGTGGGAAGCTAGCGAGACTTTGGTGTGGTCCGTTTATTATTGCTTATAAGACAGGAACACAGAGCGTGAGATTTTTGGAGAATGCAACTTCATCTTGGTTCTTGATCGTGGCCTGACTTTTATTATTACTTTTGATTTGTCGTTTGATTGATCTAATGTTGTTATGGATCTCAAGATTGGTTGGATTTATTTTCAGTTTCTTGAGAAAGGTTTTGAAAAAGCGCATCATATTTCTAGTTTCTCGATTAATCCCTTGAATGAGAATTTTCGTCGTGGGAATTCTTTGATCGGAGCAGCCTCATCAATGACAAGGAAATTCGTTACTGTACCAATCATTAGCAACATTATATTCTCAATTTTGTTCTACAGTTTGACATTCCACATTGCCTATCTCGATGGGCAATGTAGAATGTCAAACAATGTAGAAAACAAACAATGTAGAATGTCATTACACCTATCGATGACTATGTACACCGTGTTAAAAAAATCCAACCCAATTGTAATTTTATCATAACTTCGTCAAATATCAATCAATTTTTATGAAATTTGAAATTATTGTTGTTCAATTAATTGGGTTAACAATTAAAATCATAGCTTCTGTACAAAGTTTCCTCCTCTCGCGTTAACACATGCGCGAAATCTGGTACGCTACTGCTTTCTAAACGTATCAATAACGCGCTGATCCAGACGTACATCAGGTGTGATTCAGGCGTAAATCACTTGTAACAAAATTGTTCACGGAACTAGTGGATATGTTCATCTCTTGCTATTTGTCTGTGTTTGATGGGTTTGCAGTGTAACATCTTGACTCAAAATCAGGGCTTTAACGTTCTCACTATTGATAGCTGCAGTCCTCTTCGCAGTGCGAGATCTTCCAGTCAGCTCGACGCTCCACGCTTCACGCTCCACGCTCTTACGAATTAAATATTTTAATTTTTCAAACCACCAGCACTTTTCAGGAAATTCCTTTAGTAATTGATTTGCGGAGTTATTCACGAATGTACGTAAGCAGTTAATTTTGGCTTTAACTTCATCGTTGAACGCCATCTTATCAAAAACAGCTGAGGCGCAGAATAATAGTCTGTATGCTAGGCTGTTTAATGACGTCATCATTTGCCAACAAATCATGACGTTACCTTAGGTAGTGGGTGTTCCCGATTTTATAGCAACAGAAGCGATTTATTTTTCTACCTTAGTAGTAAATTTTACGATCATAGGTCAAATATTGCCAAAGTTATGATAAAATTACATTAGGGTTGGATTTTTATGGAACACATGTGAGTAGAAAAAGTAGCCCCCTAGCGAAATTTGAATAAATAAATAGCCAGTCTATCTATCTGGAGTGACCGAATAGGTCAGTCGTTAGCGTCGCACGTTTCGCAGCGAAGAGATAGAGGGTTCGCCTCTCGGCAACG
>JAQFYQ010003758.1:0-10419 GCA_034694885.1 Buchholzia appendiculata | reverse complement strand
AGATTTATAATCCCCGGCCAGCATCCATGTAAAACAATGCTAATGAACTCCGCTTTATGTCACTCCGCTTACTATCATACATCGGTTAATATCACTGGTTTTTATTCCCCCGCCGGTCAACTATCTCACTTTAATGTCACAAATCAAGCTGTGAGCCGACAAACCATTCAAATTGAGACCTCAGAGATGAGGTTAATAAGAGTTCTGCTGAAGCTTAAGAAACTTGATCTCTTCTGGTCAACGGGACACCGGCGCAAGCCGTCTTCCCGCGAAGCTACAGCAGTTGGTTGTAAAATCTGGGGTATCAAGTTAATGACGGCGTGGGGAGGCGGGTCACGTTGTTCTTTGAACGACACACAATTCGTTTTAGGGTACAGCAGAGTGTAACATCGTACACTGTGTATTGGTTGCTAATCAGTTCATTGCATGTAGTCAAAAACCTAGCATCATTGTGATAATAGCGAACAATGTAAACTTGAAGATTTGAACTTGAATGCGAAAGTATGCATTTTGAAATGGATCGACTCGGATTGCAATCGTAAAGCTATTGCTGACAAATTTGCTATTGACTTTTCTATAATTTTAATGATTTTATTGAAGCATGAAAAATAACACAGAGCTATTACTCGTCGTCTTGTAAGGTGAACTGCAAGCGAATGCCAATAGGCCTACATTAACATAGCCCAAGTGGCGTCATCTGCCGAGCATACTTGCATAGCTAAGTCCAACTCCGGTTAATGTCAACTCCGCTTAATACTGGTTTTTGACAGTCCCAAGGATGTGATATTAAGCGGGTTTGACTGTATATCTTTGGCATTAATAATAAAATAATAATAATCCGACATTATGTTTAACCAGCGCCAATAGTTCAACAGGTCGGTAGAAGTATAGACATGTAATTACAGAGGCTCCTGGAAAAAAAATTCTAGTTAAGATATTTCAAAGCATCGGTGAAAAGTTCAAATTTAAGTTCACGTTTAAAACCATCAATATGACTGAGACAAGTAGGAGCATCAGAAATAGGAACACCAACATTTCTAAAATGAATCAATCAATCACAGAGGTCAATCAATCAATCAATCGAACCACTGTTGATCAACCACTGAATAGTAAACTTGGTAGACTTACCTCGTCTCTGTCGAGTGTGTGTTGGACGTCCATAGGTTCTTCCTTCATAGTCGTTGTCATGAGGAACGCCTCACGGTCTTGACCTTCAGTCGAGCTGATGACCTTGGTGAGAGCTGGAAGGAGTAGAGCTGGGTTTGAGTTCTGGATGATCTGTCCTGGCTGAGTTACATTTAGCACAAGCTGGACAGAGAACAACACAACTGTGTACATGTCTGCCGACAGTGTCAATACAGCAATAAATGAGTAACGTATTTGTACTCTACATACACTGTCCATGATGAATCTAGATGAATCTTCAGGTTCTTCATGATGAATCTAGATCAATGAATCAGGAAAGATAATGTGTAATATATTACATGACTTTATCTACAAATAGTTTATGACTTTAGACACATTAGAAATGTTGGTCCTGGACAAAGCTAGTAAGACATTCATTGAACAATCAATTGTATAGAACACATTTTTAATACCAGATCTTAATTTCACCAATAATCATCACATCACCACGTGTTATAATCATTCACATGGCATCTGTCTTCTTCAGATAAAAGGAAGACAACACATCTCTTACGACTTGTACCAATGTTTGATACCTGTTTCTGACGTTTCCAATGCTTGATACCTGTGATGGCCGAGTGTACACAAATTAATTATAATTTTACAAAAAACACAGCTTGCCAGGAACCCCCAGGTTCCCTTGCGCACGAGTTTAGCGCCTACCTAACTAAACCGTTGGCAACTTGTGTGAAGAGTAGAACCCCCGGTTCTCTTGCGCACGAGCTCAGTGCTTACCAAACCAAACCATCGGCCGCTCTTATGCGAGAGTAGAATCCAGTAGATGTGTTTCTAACCTCGATACACTGTTTGATCCAGTAATGTCCATGCATGGCCTCCCAGTTCTGTGATGTCACGATGTACGTGAGTCGGTCGTAGAGGCGGGGCTTAATGCTGTTGTCAAACACGTCTACAAACTTCTGCCTGATGTGTGGCTGTGAGCAGCGGAGTCCAGCGAGGAAAGCTGGCTCTAGCTTCGATGTCAACTCTGAGTTAGCCATAGACTTTTCTCTGCTCAACAACAAACTCAACTTTTATATAAAAGAAATTAAAGACTAACTCCAGCTGCAAAGTTATTAATCGAAGAGTTTTGTAAAATTTATCCTGAATTTTGAAGCCATAGAAAGGGTAGAAGACTTGGAAAGAAACGAATTCCTGTTTCACATACTAGAAGACATGAAAGAAAAACCATAGGGACACATGAGAAAGAAATGCAGAAGATAGAGATGGAAAGAGATGTCAGAAGTCGAGGACCTGTCAGAAGGCAGAACACTAATGATGATGATGAAGATTCTCCTCTAGATGATGTATTCAGCACAGCGTTGTATCACACACAAGAATAGAGTAAAGTATACAACTGACTTGAAGATGTAATGAATGAGGTCGAGAAACTGAGCGTTGAGATCGGTGTCCTCAGGAAATCTTTTCTCCACATGTTGCATCAGCTTCACAAGTAGGATAGCTTTCTCCCTCAGGGAGGGGGGCTGTGTCCCCGGCTCCTGCTCCTACAAACATTAGACAAGTAGAAAAGCTTTCTCGCTCAGGGAGGGGGGCTGTGTCCCCGGCTCTTGGTCCTACAAACATTAGACAAGTAGAATAGCTTTCTCCCTCAGGGAGGGGGGGGATGTATTCCTGGCTCTTGGTCCTACAAACATTAGACAAGTAGAATAGCTTTCTCCCTCAGGGAGGGGGGCTGTGTTCCCGGCTCTTGGTCCTACAAACATTAGACAAGTAGGATAGCTTTCTCCCTCAGGGAGGGGGGATGTATTCCTGGCTCCTGGTCCTACAAACATTAGACAAGTAGAATAGCTTTCTCCCTCAGGGAGGGGGCTGTGACCCCCCCCCCCCGACTAATAGTCCTACACCTCAAACCGTAGGATAACTTTCTCCGCCAGGGAGGGAGGGGGCTGCTCCCACACATGAAACATTAATGTACATGAGATTACAGGAAATGCCTTACCCAATGCCACACACAATAAATCTTGGCACATTTTCACAATCCATTTTCTAGAACTACACAATGCTTATGATTTTCTGGATGGTGAGCGTGCAAGATAAACAATCAGCTTGCAATGCTAACATAGCCTTGACCTGAACGCCCTTTGCCCTGGAGACATCAGAAGTATGAGTCACAGATGTTACCTCAGAACCAGACATCAATCAAAGGCACAATAAATCTTCTATAAATGCACTCACCTTATTCTTGACCCAGTCCTCCACCATCTTCATGATGGCCTTCATGACCTTGGCGTCGGACGTCTTGTCGATGAGAGCGACAAGGATGCTACCGATGAAGATCTTCCTCATCTCAGGGCTCATCACTCCGACCCGGTTCTTAACTAGGTCAAGGCTGAGTATGAGGAGCTCGCAGGCTATGTTGCTGATCTCTGGCGAGGCTGGGGTGAGATGTTCCCGAGCTATGCGCTGAAGCACTCGCATGAAGGACGTGATGAGTCGGTCGATGTAGGAAGAGTTGTACATGCAAGCCGCCTTGAGGATCATCAGAGTACCAAACAACTGGGAGGGAAATCCACCAGCCACTCTGCACAGATGCCACAGCAAGAAATTAAAACACATTTAACATGACTTGCTTCTTCTTTAATCTTTAACAAAAAAGAATAGACTAACGGCAACGATATTTCACTTTAAAATTGTCGAAAGTAAATGTAAGCGTCCATTTCATAACAACGAAAGAGAAGTAAATCTGACAAACTGAAAGAGGATAGCTAATTCTAGAACAGATGTAATTGAATGTGAGAAATTGAAAGGCGGTCTCCTATTCTAGAATGTGACATGTAATGAACAAGTCGTACTTCTCATAGTTGGTCAGTCCCTCGTAGACGACCTTGCTGACACATGCGTACAGACACTCAAGTTCCTCGTGCTTCGAGGCGACGGGTGACGTGGCTGGTTCTGTGGGGAAGACGCTCATGAGCCTAGCAAGGAGACTGTGTACCATGCGTATCACTCTTGAGTTAGGGCACTGCATGCAAGCGGCAATGCTTCTCTGCAACGGCTTGATGCTAGACAGGATCATCTCATTCTTCTACAACACAACAGTCTTACCAATTTTACTTGCGCGTTAACGGAAGCGACAATTTTCAATCAGCGTTAATTTCATTGCATTAACACAGGCGTCAATGAGCAGCCGTAATAAGGATTCATTGAAACATCAGTAATCAACTTTCAAATCATTCGCATTAAGTTCAACACAGATTTTTTGTAGATGTCTATTATTAAGAATTCATGCCCGGATAAAGTCCAAATGATCTAACCAGTATTCCAAAGAGAAAGATGAGGAGCTCGAGTGCCGTACAGATGTTGGTAAAGTTTGGCGTCTGTCCCTCGACAGTCATGAGGATCTTGTCAAACCAGGCGAGCTTGAGGTCAGAGTTCGGCCAGACTTCAGGACTGAGTGCTTTCTTGAGGAGAGCAACACAGCGTCTGGACAGAAGGTCACCCGGTGACCCGGAGATCTCTGTTGTCTGTATAAACACAACAAACATGATGATGATATTGTTGTCAACTTCAGCCGACCAATCAATGAAAGTATCCGTCACTTCGACAGTCAGACGAGAATGAGGAGTCAGTGCGATGCCCTTTGGAAGGTGATTCTAGGTCCGAGGGTTAACAGCATTAATCATTCAAAGGTTTTGCAGGCACTAACTAGTCCCACTAGAAGCCTTCAGTAGGGGAATGGAGACCAAGATAAATTGTTATAACTTAATATTGTTCTGAGGCAGGTTCAACCTTAAGAGATGCTAGAACAAATTAGGCTGTAGATGTAGATCCTCGCCTGTGTTTACAGCTGACTATGGGTTGCAGTCGACCACGGTGAAGGTGAATAGTAACCCACCCTATCTTACGTAATCCGTGAAATTTTCCCAGGGGAACAAGATATAAAAAGTCGACATATACACATTCATATAGTCTCACAGCTGGCACCTACCAGACCTCCTGGTTGAAGTGACACGACACTCGTGAGATATCACTGATAGTCAGATGTGCACACCAAACACTAGTCACTAGTCAGTAGTGACATGAGAGAAAGACAGATCCATGCACCAAACACACTCAGCAGTGACATGAGAAAAAAATAGATGTATGCACAACAGACCTGGCAAGCAATGCGGAGCAGAAAGTTGACGACTGTGTCACAGTATTGCTTATCTATAGGCTTGTTCACTTCAGTCTGAGATCTTCCAGCCTATATGACCGATATGAACACAAACACACACACACATATCTATATATGTATCAGTAACGTGACACATATATATCACTGACAAGAAACATATATGTCAGCAATGCGAGCTGATCGACAGCTAAATGAGACGTTATAGATGGCATTTGGGGTTTCTATTGAAATTAACATTTCTCCTTCGACTGAAGCAAATTTTTACAGAAGCACATTTCTGATAATATCTCACTGCACTTCCTGTCGAGCATATTTAGAACATGGGGAGTCTATTGTAAGTCTAACCATCGCCAGGACCTGTCTTCGGACAGAGCACTATCATCATCATCGTCATTGTAAGTTTACACATTACTGGCTTGTGCTTTCCAATAACATTTTATCTTATTTTCTCAAAAACAAGACAGCAAGACTGGAGAGAATCAGGGAAGTGGTGGACTGTATGTACGTACAGCGGTGGAGGAGGAGGTGGCGGGAGTCTGTACGTCCGTGGAATGTCTCGCTCGCTTTGCATCGAAAGAGTTGGGCGACTCTACCGACGAACTTCTCTTCACTGGCATTCCCATCGGCAATCCAGTATGCATCGTATCACTAGCTCCTCCCACAGGCTACAACAACCAATCGAACACTAGATCCACACACAGGCTACAACAACCAATCAAACACTAGCTCCACCCACACAGGCTACAACAACCAATCAAACACTAGCTCCACCCACACAGGCTACAACAACCAATCAAACACGATGTACTGTATCACAAACCTGTCCTGTAGTAGTGGCTGCCTCGTCCATCTCTTCCTTGATTCGCTGTCCCTCCCACTTGATGATGATCTCTGCCAGGTCCACAGCAAGCTTGCGGTGATCCAGTGTAGCCTAACAGACAATAGATAATAGACATACAGTTCATAGATGATCACATGTGCAGTTCAACTAGCTTGTAGTGATCCAATGTAGCATGTCAATAAATTATAGCTACTATGTAGAGAGATGTGGTAAGAAAACAGCTTGAATACTTATTTTCAACTATTAACTTGCTTAGAATAGAAGATTAAATGGAAAACAAATTATGAAACTAACGAGAAAGAAAGTTGATATTTTGAGCATACAGTACATGAAAAGCAATAGAGTGTGGAACAAAAATTGTAGAAATAAACGTAAGAGCAGATCCAAACGTCACGAAAGTTGACAATTAATGAGGACTTGTAAAATGGAACACTGAAAAGCTCTGAAGCACCAGCAGTGGACAGAAAATAAGAAAAGAAGTCGAGCCAAGGCAGACTTGGATTGGTGACTAATGTTGGCAATGTATGCATACAAAAAATACTAATCCATCATATATCAGCGAATCGGAACTTGTGTTTCTTTCTGCCTGATACACCCACACGTACTTGTAACATGGTATAAATAACAATGCAACACATAAAATACTTCAAGCCAAAATACTCGATGACGTAAAGAAGAAAGGAATACTTACATTAGGAGTGAGTCCAAGTTTCTGAATGCTGTTCACCATGTGTTGAATCAAGTGATGTCTCACAGGATAGTAGACCTTGTAGTGACGCACCATCAGCTGACTAATAACATATACAACACATACTTACACCACACACACACCATCAACTGACTAACAACATACACAACACATACTTAAACCACACACACACCATCAGCTGACTAACAACATACACAACACATACTTACACTACACACGTGCAAGCAACAGGAAACCACTATATTAGTCAAGTCAACACTAAAACACTACTTATCGTCGGCTGCCTTTTGACTGGGATACCTTTAATTGGTATTCAGACGGCTGGTTTGAGTCTACAAACCTCTGATCAGCCTAGGTGTCCTCTGAACTTTACCTAAGTAGGTAAGCCTCAATTGTTCAGTGGTTGCTGTGATTTTATAGCTATTACAGTCGTCCTGTTCGGGAACCGAACCTCGACCAGTTTGAACTGCTATCATACTGTTGGCCGGGCTTACTAACCATTAGACCACTATACTAGACGCAATGGGTCACTACAAAATACATTCCAGAAGAATCATGTAACGGCAACACAACAATAAACTCTCATACATTTAAGAGATGCTTGTGACGACATCTTCACAAAAAACTATCTGTAATCAATCAACTATTGTAGCTGCTAAAAATAAAGTCTAATTTAAAATTATCACTTCCTTTCTATTTTAAAAGAAGAGTCTGAGAAAATACGCTCATGTTTTTTTTTTAAAACACGTAAAAATTTAAATTCAAAGTTCGAATTCTAACTTAACAAAATTCTAATGCATTTGAATTATTTCTCAACACCGATATGAATTAGAAAGAATCAACAATCGTAGCTGATCGAATCCATTATTGTGACGTTTGGGTGCGAAACAAATGCCAAACACACAGAGAAAAAAATGACGGGGAAAGGAAATTAAACACATACACACATGATGATAGAAAGGAAAGCAGAGGAAAATATTGAAACAAGCGAGAGAAGAAGAGTTGTCTCACAGAATATGAACGAGTTGTGCGACAGTGTGTCCTTCCTCTACGATGATCTTCTTAGTCCAGTGAGTCAACATGGTCTGCAACGCAATCAGCAGACTAGCTTTAAACATACCGTACACAGAGCAAATGTTTTAAAACAATCAAGTTTTACACCACACAGAAATTTCTTATTTTAAACTCATTTTGGACATAGATGGCACTATCGTTATATTGACTCGTGAAAGATTTTGAATAATAATTCAAGATCAAACACAAACAAGGAAAAAATGTCTTACAAAACAAACAAAAACTATAGAGGAGAACAGATGAAACAAAACACGTGACTTACAACATGTAGGGTTAGAAGCAAGAATTTGTACTAGACAAAACATATCTACAGAAATAACGAGTGTCCCTACAATCCTGTGTTCAAAAGTACAGTACTACGACAACAAATTTAGAAAATATAATTATATAATTAAAATATATTTGATACATCATTTTACATACAAACGTTTATACCAAAATGAATAAGTAAATGCCCATATAAAAAAATAATAATTTATTGTAACATCTATTACATTTCCATCTTCCATTCTTCCAGGCATGGCTGGAGTAAGTATCTCCAGGGCTTGACGTACAACAGCTCTAGCTTCCACCGCATGAGCCTTCAGTAGGCTATGGAAGACCTACAACAATAAAAGCATGAGCCTTCAGTAGGCTGTGGAAGACCTACAACAATAAAAGCATGAGCCTTCAGTAGGCTGTGGAAGACCTACAACAATATAAACAACAATGATGAGTGTTATCCAACAAAGTCTTGACATCTTTCATACCTTCTCATTCATCAAGTATTATCTAAAGCAGGATAACTAGCGTGATTTTTCATCTATTTCTGCCTTTAGCTGCTCTTTTAACTTTCTCAAGTTTCTCATCCACATTACGATTTTGTCCATTCAAGTCAATACTATTCAACCCCTGAATCGTCGCACACACACTCTCAACATTCTAACCAGACAATCTCTCACATTGTTGATTCATGCTCGATAACGAGGCTTGACAGTGGCATGCAGGCACTGCACGAGGCAGACACTGAAGCTTTGGATAGGATGACCAAACATTGTCGCACTTGAGCATTCGATAACAAGAACTACAAACATAAGTTTGGCTTGACACGGCCCTCTCAATAAATTTTCTACATACTCAACTTTGCTCATCTTCACACTATAAACAAGGTCATCTAGTAGAGCCTAGTCCTTTCCCAATACATAATGTCAATAACAGAGACAAACTGCTAACAGTACATATCAAAGTAATTGCAGAAATGAACGACTTGACCTGACAAACTGTCTGAATGGTAATACTTGAGTCAGATTGACTGAATGAAAGACTGAATCATAGACTGAATGATATTGAGCAAGATGAGTGAGACTGACTGAATGGGAGACTGAATGAGACTGACCTGGAGAACAATCCTCTTGTGGATGGCAAACTTAGCGATGATGTGAGAGAGGAGGAGATGTCCGTGGTACTTGGTCGCTGGGTCGACGCACGTCTTTGTGAGGAGACACGGCCAGGCAAACGTCATCAGTCGCCTTAGCTTGCTTCCTTGCTTCCTACACACATCATCACATACATCACATACACACACCGCACATATGTACACATGCCACATACATCACACACACATCATACATATGTACACATCACATGCCTACACACATCACATGCCTACAGACATCACATACACACATCACATGCCTACACACATCACATACACACATCACATCATATATAGGTTGTAAGAGATATTGTCATTTCGAAACTGTTCAAAAGATGTGATATATTTTTCTCGAGTTTGCCACATAGTGGATAAGTAAGCGATAGAAATTGTTGTTGATAAATCTCATGCTAATAGTTCTAAAGAGAAGATTTTCCTGTTCTAAGATAAGCAAGAATATGGAAAGTTTAACATGAGATTTTGTGATTGATAAATATCCACTACTACTACGACTGACTTGTTAGCAGCATCGTGAATGTGAGGCGAAGCCTGAGCGACCAGCAGCGAAGAGAACTGAAGTAAGAGTATGCGGACTGCGTCGGACGTTGCGAAGGGATTCTCAGGGTCGATGACATCACTGATGAACACACTGATGATGTTCTCCCTGTTCTCGTGTTCAGGCATCGGTGGACCTCCAATCAATCTCTCTCCTTCTTCTTTCTCAAACGAGTTGGCAAAGCACGGGATAAGAACACACTGCAGGATCTACAGCACAGGGACAAGCAAACAGGAAGTCAAAGCTGTACATCATACCAGGCTTAGAACTGATCAAAATGACAAAAATACAAAATAACCAAAGTCACTGTTTAAATTTGTATTCGAGCCAGGTAACCAATGACTTAATTCATTAGTTTAATTACACTTCTTTGTCTGCAATATAATTAATTAATTAATTATTTAATATAATTAATTAGCAAATGAGTTACTTCATTTATTATTGCAATTTAACAACTCGATGTTTAATTATGATTAATCGCATGCGATTAAAACAATTAATCATA
>JAQFYQ010003757.1:0-10419 GCA_034694885.1 Buchholzia appendiculata | reverse complement strand
ATAATGTATAAGCTGATATACAGGCTACTGTACAATCTACTGTACAATCTACTGTATAACATAGTATAGGATCAGTTGTATAAAGCTGCTCTACGAAGCTACTGCATGAGCTGCTGTATACTATATTCCTTTTACAGTTAACTCCTTTTGTTCGAAGTATTCTCGATTATAGTTAGTCGTTACATGTTAAATTTACTTTGTTGTTTTAAGTTATTATGAATATGCTTTTGATAATGCTGAAAATTTCTTATACAATCAATTTGAAGCTTATTTTGCTGTGCATGTGTGCGATGCGATTCTGCTAATCAGGAGGTATTACTCGCAAATCGATGCTCAATTCAATTATTACTGTTACGGTTACTAATATTACTTTATATTTAATGTTTATGAAATGAAAAACAATAGAATCATATTGAGTGCGTTTTTCAATCAATCAACCAATCTCTTTATTTCATCAAATGTAGACACAAATAATGTGCAAATCGATAATTATGGGCTACCAGAAAAAGACAAAAATCTTAGCTGGCTACCTGTTAATAATTTTTGCACGCATTATAAGGTGCAACTATTTTTGAGCTGAGCCTTGTAATGTGCAACTAATTTTGATCCAGGCGTTATAAGGTGCAAGTATTTTTGAGCTCAGCCTTGTAATGTGCAACTAATTTTGATCCAGGCGTTGTAAGGTGCAAGTATTTTTGAGCTGAGCCTTGTAATGTGCGGCTGTTGTATCTACATCTTGGCTACCTTTGCTTCCTAGCAGTTGGACTGAAAACATTGATGTATGCTGTTAGTCTCTTACCATCATAACTCGGGTCTACTACTTGTTTTGCTTTCAGTCCTGTTACATCATTATTTGCGTGAATCGTACGGAGCAGCCAGTGTAGTTTATTTGTTATCGTACATAGTGTTGTTTTCTCTTATTCTTCTTTTTTGTTTTCGTGCACAAAGCGATTTTTTTATTATTAGATACGCACTAAAGTTAGTATCTGACTTAGATGTTATTTGATTTTAGATACAATGTGGAAATATGTTTAAATCGTTTGGTGAATTGAAACGAGAATGATGTCGATTTCAAGTTTGCTTAGTTCAGGGATATTGTGCAGGTTTTTTGATTTTTTGAGATTTCGATGATTAATCATTTAAGAAATCAGTAGTTGAGTTAATTGATCGAGTGTTGATTTGAATGGCTGCAAGAATTTGTTATCAATCTTTTCCAGTGTCGGAGTAACGTAGCGTAACTGCAGACGTAATTTTGTCGTATTTGCGGAAATAAGTATATTTTTGTTAGTTGAACAGTATCATGGTCGTTTATCATTTACCAATTTAATTGGTCAACTACTATGTTTATGTATGATGTTTTGTTTCTGGTTGATTTCAGCAAATATTTGTCTCATTGTGACTCGAGCGTGGCCGTGGGGGGTTGTTTTGCAGGGGGAACTTTTGGCACGCAAAATTAAAGTCGATTCTCTTGTGGTTTAGAATGTGTCAGATTTTTGTTAATGCATTCTATAAGTGAATTGAGAAATGTTTGCCTTCAGAACACTCACTGTCGGACATGCCGGATAAAACATATGTACTATTACCTGCTCTCTGTACCACTATGGGAATTGAGATTCACAAACTGTTTGCATGTTTGAAGTTAGTTCAGACAGTGTTTTTAGATTTTGATACGTTCATTAATCCATTTGCTGCAATGTTTTAATCCGTGGCCTTACTGTTTGTAGGTTGTGGTGAGTTTCATGTTTCTTGACATCGGTTCAGTTGCTAGGTTCTTTTTCCACTACTTGAGCCGAGTCAGCGTTATTTAAAGTACAGAATATTTTTGTTTGTTTTGAAGAAAAAAGCAATTTGGAATGACTTTATCTGTAAACTGAATCGGTTGTAATCATATCTCACGTTATTATCCTGTAGCTGATGTATTTTATTGTATAATTTAAAAAAAATTGTGAAGACTCAAATAGTGCAATTCTTTTCCACGCAACATCATTGCATTGCTTGTCTAAATTTTAGAATGTAACTCGTACGTTCTGGGACACCAGTGGTATTTTAATATAATAAATTAACATCTCGGAACCTTTTCATTATTTGCAAAAGCCTATCATATCATTTTAGGCTGGATAATTTATAATGTTATTGCTTCAGATGTATGTAGAAATTTTACTATATGTGGTTTATTTTAATAATTGTGATATAATGTTACTTCTATTAGGCATTAGATGTAATGAAATTGTTATCACTGAAAACTGTCTGCTACTCTGAGTTTGCTGTTTAAATTGATCTTATATTCGATGAATGTTTGGAAGTTGTTTCAGAACAATGGAAGTAATAATGAATATACAAGTATCGCTTGAATACTATAATTACAGAGGCTGTGTAACACATTATGTATCAGTGTATATTTTTTAATGAGGTGATTGTTTCGATGCCATTTTTATCATTCCAACAGTATGTATTGATTGTTGTTTGCCCTATGAAGATCTGAATCTATCTGTGTTACTGAATCTATCTGAATCTGTGTTAAACTTGCTGTTTATTCTTGCGCACTTGATCTGATTTATATTTATCTCTAATTAGAACGGTGATTGATGTTGTCTCATCTGTTTATTCATTTAGTTATCCTGTTATTAGTTCGGCTCGTTTCGACTCGCCATGTTGAGAACATTGTGATGGGCAAATATCATGTTGGACGATTCTGTTGAGCGTGGGTTATAATGTTCGATTGTTAAGTTGAAGATTTTACTTTATTTTCTATTCCTGAATTGTTACAGAAGAGATATCATATTTTATCATATCATTTGGAGGCCTTATGTTCCTGATGAGACCGTGTCTGTGAAGGTCTGTGTTTGTATGTGTCTGGAGATGTCTACGAAGGCATGTGGAAGCAGATAATGGAGTTAAGCAATTATAGATTGTTGCAGATGTTGATTATGAAGTTTTCTTCTAGGTTGTTTTCTCTCATATTAGTGATGGGATTAGTTTCTGTTACCTTCGAACTAGTGGTGGGTTTGCGTAGCAGCATTTCTGATATAACGGTTCTACGAATAGAAGATTTAAAAGATGATAGGGAGAGCGTGCGTGCAGTGTGTAGACGTGCAACGATGAAACTTGGTAAATTTAGATGGTTAGTTTAGATCTTTTGCAGCATGTGTTGGTTTATGGTTTTCCTTGACATGCCACGGGTCAAATGTATTAGAGATGATTATGATGATGATGGTGATGATGATAATGATGTATAACGTTTGTATCTCATTTGATATTTTGTTTAGATCTGATGATTTCTCAGTGTTTGCATTGTAGCCTTGTTCGCATTCAATCGCAACGAGTTTGATATAATCTGTAATCTCCGCACTCAGATCTATTCATGTCGATCGTGTTATAATACTCGTCTTATATACATATATATTTTATGATTATACATAGAGCTTTACTATGTAGAGGTTATATGAATTTAGTGTTTATTGCCATTTTGGTTTTCGATGATGTTGATGATATAAAGAATATACTATTAGCTTGTTAGAGTTGAACGAGTCTTTAGTCTTGGTGGATTGAGTCGTGGCTTTCGTTTAGTCTTACAATTACACTAACTGCATCAGATTGTGTAAAACTATTTGAAAAGTAAAACCATTTGAAAAGTTAATTGAATAGAACAGAACTTTTTTCTATAAAACTATTTTCAAAATTAGTATAATCTGTATGTGTAATCTGATTACAATGTTTTGTATCTCGTCCAGCTGATTACAGTGACACATTGTCAGACATCAGAACACAAAAAGCACAGAAAGAACTCACACATTCATTCAGTGCTTTCATGTCCATGTATCTTATTTGAATTGGACAGTGATATCACATGCAGGGTTTGAGGGGCATGAGACATGCGCAAACTTTCTACGTCCCTCATCCTTCCCGTCCTATAGGAAGAAAGTCTGACCGAGCCCGAGTGGGTGCTCAAATTCGTGAAGCACAATTCAGTGAGTGAGTCATAACAGTTCGGTTTGAGTGAAACAAACAAAAAGTCATTTCAGAAATCATTCCTTCTGTGCTTCCCCATAGCTGATGAAGAAAAGTGAAATTGGGAATTATTATAATTTCATATATCTCAGGATTTATCTCATCTCACTTATGCTTCTCATATCATAAATTCCACATATATATATGTACACAATTTATTTACTTTTCACAAATCACACAAGCATCGCTGATTGACACGAAATGGCGCCAAAACAGCTTGAATTTATAAGATTGAACCAACAATTCATTTTCGTTAAGCAATCATCAATCATCATAGAATGCACTTCATTACGTTTCAAAACGAAACAAAAGTTCGAAGCTGCAGGCAAGAACACTTGATGTTGGATACTATTCCTGCAGTTTTACCCTCACGTTGAAGCCACTAACAAAAAAGTCCATCTCGTAATAACAGCTTACAGCTAATACATAACGAAACAAATACATATGCCTAGTTGCAAGTGGCATGATATGCATCAGTATAACAATAGTTTTATAAGACAAGAAGACAGCTGGTTTCACTGTTACTTCATGTATAAGCTGTACTTTATGTATATAATTTATCAATACAAATATGTATAGTCTTAACGGTTTAGTTAACTGACTTGATGCCCACATTTGGCTGATAAACTACTGTATCTGAAACAAGCTATTTCATCATCAGTCGTCATTGAATAGTGTTTCCATTAACTCAGTCAATGCCAGCCGTGACTGGATTGGCGAAACCATGTAGATTATTCATGGAGAGCAAACTGCAGAATAATAATCCGATTCTAACTGTAATGCCTTCGCAAATGTTATTCTTTGAAAATATTTTAATATTTATTTTTGTGCATCAAATGATGATTTTTCCAGTTATTGCAGTAGTAGAACATTTATTTCTAGTCAAAACTTCGAATAAAGTTCGATTGAATATAAGTATTCTGTATGTACTGTAATAACATGATCTGTCATTTCAGACCATCAATAAAAGACTACCAATAAAACGGAGATCACTAATGCAGAATATTTAGAAATCAGGTCTTCAAATGAATACTTTTCAAACACTTCCTCAACAAAATACATCAAAATTGATTATTTATTGATTATTGCTTTCAGTAGCCTATCAAAAATATATTAAAAACATTAAAATTGTTCAGTAGAAATTGTGAGTTTGAAGCACTTAATTAATTGTCAATAAAATATGACGTGAACGAAGCTGTCAGATGCAATCATCAAGCAAAGAAGCTCATTGAACGAAGGACAAATTTTATATAGTCTACTTAGTACTAGCAACGTATAGTAAACTGACGTGTTAGACTAGTACACTTGCCCCGGTTAGGTGAACCAAAGTACTACGTTAGGCTGAGGGCTTTAGCAGATCTGCGCCTGGCACAGGCCTATCCACAAGACTACAAATATGTTATTTTACTATTTAGTTAGAGTAACGTGTTTTCTGGAAAGAAAAAGAAAATCAATAAATTAATAAATACTACATTAATATGGCCTACTTATTATATATAGTAATAATAAATATATACATTATACATAAATCAATAAAGCCTCAATTGAATTTGGATTTCTAGTAGGCATTACGTGCACTACGATAATTATCGAACCACACGATTTAAATGGTTAAACTGTCTAAGACAATAAATATACATCATAGGCTATTTGCAATTTACAAAAATAAAACAAGTATTCAGATATGACACTTTCTACAAGGTGGGGATTTTGTTTAGGGTTGCTAAACACACAAATACAACGGTCTATTAATCAATACTTTACTTTCATTAATTATCTGACGGCATTTCTTGTAAGACATGCCATTGGGCGATAGGTCGACGCGGATTGGCTAGCATGTCGCTCCAGTGACGTAATTCCGTTCCCGTCGAATCACAGCCGAGAATAACTCGACCAATAGGATCCGATGTACCAATGCGATCGTAGTCGACAACGGTGACTATCAGGGAAACTTTCTGCAGAGAAAAATAATGAAAAACATGCAAAGATTGAATTATTAACATCTTTGTTTGAACTGTGGTTAAATTATATTCCGCATTTTCATCAAAAATATACAATCAAATTAGACATATTGACGTACTATACAATACAAAGTGTAATAGTCTAATACTAATTATAATTAGTGCAATTGATTGAACCGAATGCAACGCTGGATATAATCAATGCAATACTCCGCAACATAATGTAATCAATGGGCAGCATTGCAACATAGGAATTGAAATGTTGTAGAACTATTTTGAAAACAAATTAAAAACAATCCTAAGAGTTGAATAGAGATTTGGAATTGAATATTGATGGTGCCTCTCATTCACCTTAATGTTGATGTCGTATACCACAAAATGTATGATAAAAATGTTTATAAAGTTCTCAAATCGTGCACTGGGCAGTAAACAATACTACCTAGTAGGATTAATTTTCCTAATTGAATCTTCTTTCAGATATTCTTGACACGAGCTGGGTCTTCATAACGGCGTCATTATTCCAAGCACAGAATCAGTGTACACATGCTTTCCGCTGCTGCTATTGGATCTGACATTAGTTTCTATAGTAAAAAAAACCTATACAGGCAGAAGCCATGGTAGAAAGGATTTTTCCTGCTTGAAATCCAATACGACCTTGACTTTTCAATCGTAGCAGCAACACAATGAAACCTACGAGCTGCTGAGAGAATAGTGTATATTGCATGCCTCCAGTGCTACAATGAATGAGTTGGAAATATAATGGAATATTGCATCAATTAATGCACAATGGGCGGGTGCAAGTTTGATACAGAATGTTAAGCGGTTATGTTTAAAAATATGACGCCTATGATGAGCAATTTCTTCTTCTTTTTCGTATTGCCAATATAATGCATGAACTGGATATTGGATAACAAATTAAACTCGTTATCGTCACAATTTTGAAGAGCGATCATCATCATCATCATCATCATCATCATCATCATCATCATCATCATCATCATCATCATCATCATCATCGTCCTCTGTAGGCTTTCGCAAGTTGTCTGTGTTAAGCACAGATATAAACGTTAACAGATTAACGAGAGCTCATTACGGCTAGATTTTAAGACTGCATGCCCTTGCTGACGCAACCCGTATCGAGGATGGGTGATTTCTCTTCATTGGAGTAAGCTCATATTCATATTAAAGCTTACATAACAAGTGTTAAAATGAAACAATATTGCATCTTATCAATTGAACTGAATATTAACAGTGTCTCACTTGAATCTGCTCGAATGGAACCTCAAACGAGAAGGATTCATTGTAGTACGGATTTAATGTGCACTTCTTGATTGTAGTCTTCTTCTTCTTCACTCTTTTCCCGTTCATAACCAACGACAGCTTCACATAGGGATCTAATACAACAATGTTCAATCATAGACAATAGCATACAGGAATCTACAAATAATTGACCAATGAGCATGCTGTATAACGAATCTGAAAATTAAACACCTACAGTGAAAATTATGAAATATACAATTCTTCGATGTGTCAAGAGAATGCATAAGCAGTAAATTATGAATACATTTGGGCTATGCAATTTTGAAAGGCATCGTGTAGAAACTCAATCAACAGTATGCATAGTATGCTTGTATGCATATGTATGTATGTTGGCATGCACAGTATGTTTGTGTGTACTGAATGTACATGTCAGCATTTGAATAGTATTCATTCAAATATACCGAGTAAAGATGCATGCACCTATATGGAAAGTGCATTATAATATATACATGCACCCGTCTGTGTAAACAATGCCTACATACCACTGCATGCATCTAAGCAGTTTGCAACTGTTAGGTACTGTACCTTGTTTAAAGCTATTGTACTATAATACAAAGTACAGCAAATTGACAATTGTTGACGTATGGTCAGGAATCAGTAAAGTATCGGTACTTAGAGTCATTATCTGTCATTTACGATTTATTTGTATTTGCAATGGTAAAGCAGCAATTTATGAGAATATTCTTTTTATTTCACAACCAATTTAAGTCAGTATAGATGAGTTGATTCAAAATTGAACAAGAATATTTAATTTGAAATCCTCGGTTACCTGATAATCCTCCGACGTCCATTTTCTTGAGATTCTTTGCTTCAAGGATGACAATGGTCAGCTTACCGGCGGTCGGTACATACCGTAGAGAGAAACAGATGTCTCCAAGTTTGTTCTCCTGCAAACAAAAAGAAAAGTGGTTGATGATTTTGTCTAACTATTACGTCTTTACATACGTCTTTCATTGTAGATACGTCATTCGTCCAACCGGTGATCTAGGATCAAGAACAATAACTTGCAGTAAAATGATATAAACAGTTTCAATAATGGAAAGTTTAGGCGACATAGATTTTATAGTAATCGACGATGACAGCGTTGAATTCCAGCGGCAATGCTAAAATAAATGTAAAGCTAGATATCAATCAAGGTGCTAATTCAATTAATTAGCAAATAATTTATTAGTTAATATATTTGACTTATACTTGATGAATTAAGTCGTTTGGCTTAAGCTTATATTGATGCACATACACAAGTGCACTGCTTCAGAAGCGTAGCGAGGGGGTGGGGGCGGGGGGGGCGGGAGGACAGCCGTCCAGGGGCGCCGGTCAATGGGGGGGGGAAGAGGGCGCCAAAAGGACGCCGAGGGGCGCCAACAGGAAGAACGTAAAAAATTTGGTACGCCGCTACCCCCCCCCCCGCTCGAATTTTTGTTGGTTCGCCGCTACCCCTCCCCCCCTCGCTCGAGGTTTTTGTCCCGGGGCGCCAAACATCCTCGCTACGCCACTGCACTGCTTCCTAAGCCGCTAAGCTTCTACTTTGATAAAGCAGCAACTTTATTTGTTTGGGTTAACGTGCACAAATATAGCTGCTGTTAAAACCTTCGATTTTGTCTATCTTCCTACGCACAACAATCGATGCGAACAATGAGAGCAACAGTCTATTCTTAATCTCAGGGGAACGTTTAAATTTCTTGAACTTTATGAAATTCTTTAAATTGCTATAAAGAGAAACGACATTGTACAGCACCATACTCATACTGCACCATTAACTATAATTTACAATTGGAATCAATAAAGAAACAGAAAAAAAATAAAACAAAAATAATCATGTACGGTAATGCTGTAACCAGTAGAATAATTGTTCCTAATAACATTGCTAGGTAGAAAAACAATCAATGGACAGTTTTTAATTCATTAAACACTAAATTATAATGTATTTTTTTGTCAAAGAATATTCTATTCTCTCGTACATTAAGTTTGTTTGGTACATTTGATGATAAATGCAATCCATATACATCGCATACAGCTTTAGTATACAGCGACCTAAATTTATAATTAGAGAAAAGAAACGTGCGTTGCAAGCAATCTTAATCACGTAGGCAAAGTAATCCAAAGTCAAGCTTGCTTTGCAGCGATAAATAGGCATCAAGCATATACATATGAGTAGGATAAAAAATAAATAAAATTAAAGACAAAATCTGAATCAGTAACTGTTATACACCGCACGTTCACGCACACAGACAATAGTCACAAAACTGCACACAGCTGTACATTTGATATAATAATCCAGTATTTATTTAGCTATTGAAAGCAAATGAAAGGAAGAGTACGCTACGGGAAAAATTAAAATTAGTTGAACCCTTTAGATTTCTCTCGTCGTTTCTACACTATTCACATATGATCTTTTACGATCCAGAAATTTCTTATATCGAGTTTAGCATTTCGAGTCCGGTTAAAAATATGTATGAGACTTTCTGAAAATCAAAAGCTCACTAACCCTTCTTGTGCATAATTTCTAATTGTTATTCTATTCTATTATTCTGTCATTACTCATCTATAAAATGTCATAGAAAAAGTCTAGGATTAAAAATGGACTAACCTTGAATTTACCTCAAGTTCATCAATTATTCACCTAACATTCATCAGTTTATTACAGACAATTTTACAGCTGTTGTTTCGTAAACAGAGGCTGATTCTTCATAATTTAACGACTAGATATCTAGTCAATCTTCAGTCAATATTGCTAGCTCTATACCAAATGCAAATATATTAGTAATTTCTGCAATCATATAATCTTATACTGTTCCACAATTATTTTATTAGCACATATTTGTACTTTATAATTTATTTGCCTCTCTCAAACATTGTTTACATTGTAGTTGCACTAGAGCCAACAGAGAGCGAAGAGCAGTTGAACACAGATTAATCAACATTGAACCAATTGTCAAGAACATTGAAATAACTATAGTAAGAGATTGAATATTTGATCGCATCACCATACAAATCATATCACCATATAAATCATATCACCGTACAAATCACAAACATGGCTAGAAAGTGTCATATACACATAATACACTAGATATGATTACGCTCTAGGCATGCGGTGCAACAAACAGTACACCACAAATACATTACGCAT
>JAQFYQ010003756.1:0-10420 GCA_034694885.1 Buchholzia appendiculata | reverse complement strand
ACGTCCTGACGCTTCTTTTTTGACAATTGTAACGTTGTTATGTACATGAATTTTGTGCTGAATTGTGTCAAATAAAAATACATTACATTATATGTTCTGGCACATTTTCTCAAAACATTAAACATTGTATTGAAATTACTGTAGAAGTTTTGCATTTCACAATTTCTCACTTCATCATCTTTATCGTCGTCATTGTCTTGGTCGTCTTCGTCGTCGTCGTTGTCTTTGTCGTCTTTGTCGTCGTCGTTGTCATCAGAAAATCAGCAACAGTGTCAGTGACGTTGACAATCAGAAGGACGATTATTGCAACGTTACAAAGTATAGATGATGCATCGCTACATTTCTCTTACCGTAGTACTGGTTTAGAAATCATGCCGCCAAGCACTTTGTTTCTACATGATCACGCTAGTGGATAACTGTTGTTACTTTGAATGAAATAAATCAGAGAGTTTTAAGGTCGGATTCACTTCCTAGCACCATAATCAGTGTTCACTTTATCGATGAATCTCCCAATCTGTTGCTGTAACGTCACTGAAGTTAAATAAAACACTGCAGAAGTGGAAAGCGAGAACTCTACATTTTGTGGTCATCGATGAATAGTATTTTCAATTGTAAAAGCTGTAAAGAAAGATATATTTATTTTGAAAATTCATGATTACACCGATGAAATACAGATACTTAGGCACTGGGGAGTAGAAGGATCAGGAAGATTATTATCCTAAAGATATTCTATTTGTTGATTGAACACACACACCTTTATAATTAATGTTTGTCTACTACTAATTTCAATTTTTATCAAATTTCTGTATTAAAATGGAATAATTCCAATAAGGCAGGCACACTGCTAATATAAAGCTAATACATATGTTAATGTATATAATATAAAGTGCTACTTACAACAACCAATATACAAAAGAATCTGTGATTTTGACATTTTTTGTGCAATTTGTCATATTTTATGTTAGATTCAAGTATATATTGCGAGAATATAGCTTTTTATTTGTGTCCATTTGTTGGTTATTTCAGTTCCTAGCTGCGCCGGACAAATTGAGCTTCCTCTTTGAAATCTTTTCCCTCGTAGACTACTTCACAATACCGCCATCTTTCGTTGCCATCTATCTCAATAGAAACTGGCTCGGTAGGTTCGGCTTTATTCTCTAATACGTCCGAGCAAACTATTATAAATCATTCATCATTATTATACTTTAATTGAGTGTTGATGTTACTGAGTTATGGCATCGATTGCTGAATTGAAAGTCTTAGAACGGTTCTCTCTATCGAATCCAGGAGGGCATTTATTATGAATGATTGAGAATCACTAGCTTTATCATATATCAAGTTATACTTTCATCATCATTTATCAGGATTAGAGTTTTGGCAATGACTTCCTTGCCCGTCATGGTTTTTGGGATTGCTTTTTTGTAAGAAAGTTGGATCCATGTTTTACAATTGACTGATTTGTTTATGATTGGGTTTAAATTGTTGGACTGTCAATTGCTGCATGGCCGCGGTGGGAAAATTGAGATCCATGAAATGATAATGAGTGCATGCTGAGCTTGTATGCGGTTATCTTAGCTTATAAACAATATACCATCCTAGAGTTTTCTCCATTATTTTAGCTCTTGTAGGCTAATTTGTCAATATGGCATGCGCTTTTGTGCTGGATGATGTAGCTAGCTCAAACTGGAAACATAGAGATGCGCACAACTAGAGCAAAGCGGCCCGGTGCCAGGTGTTGTATGTGTTGTATTATGTCAACATTTCCGGCTGTAGTACTTAGTACATCCGTACTCGAGTACAGGGTGTGCTCCAAATACCGTAGCGCTGCGCATTCTGTCGCAGTTCACCTGTCTAGAAATCCATCTTCACTGAATTCCGTCTCAGCAATTGTTTACATGCCTTCTATACTCAGTGATAATGAGCACAGCGCCGTCTGGTTTATTTGTTTGTATTATAATTCTTGGTTCAGTATTTGTCTCAAACATTTTATTATAATTAGTTTTCCTATGTTTTTTCATATGATCGTATTCAGGTATGTTAATCACAATCGCTTTTTCTATTACAGTGTTGTCCATTATTTTTTAAAGAAGTTAACCATTGGTTAGATTGAGTCTATAGCTTCTGATATCACTGAGATCAGAGATTGATTGTGGAATTAGGTTTCACGATGAGAGTGACCAGTGTTGAAGTAATGTGCAAGCTGGGAATATAAAGAAACATTGTGTAGCTCAACCTCTTCGTACATATGAGTGTAAGCGATGATCAGCAGAGTAAACATTAAGTAAAGAACACTTTACCCTCTCATTAAAGAGAGGATAAAGAGTGGCAGGCTTGGAGAAATGTGCAGAATGCGAAGAATAGGAATCTATAGATTATAGTAAGAGTTAATGGAATATACTTGATCTGATCACATTACCATTGCTGACCATCTATGGTATATGAACACGCTTTGTGGAATATGAACACGCTGTGTGGAATATGAACACCTTCACGCTCGGGTGATGATGATGATGATGATGAATGATGAATGATATTGTAGAGGTGGTAGAATAAAGTTGGATGTATATAGAAGCGAATCTGTACATAGACAAGTTAAAAATGAATTATTTCATGAATTCCTCAGCCTTATGTTGTGTACAAACTCGTGTTCGCTATTATTTTGAATCGATGTTACCTAATTGCAATAATTCACAACAGCAGGTATGCTGTTTTCGTTGACGCTTTTTCCGTTATCGCCGTCACTGATTTCAAACCAAGAAAAAAAGTAAAAATCTAGTTTTAGGGGCAACAGGTCTTAACTAAGTAATTTGACTCAAAAATAAGAATAGACTCATAATTATGATAAAATTTTATTTTCACTAATGTATAGGTTTTACTGCGATAAATATCACCTGTATGATATCCCGGTGTCGTACAGCGTTATGTAGTTAGAGGCAGATTTACGGCCAGTTCAACCCTGGCAGCAACAGCTGCGGCCGCCGCTTTATATTTATCTCGATGTATCTCAAAGCATCTTTTCTCTTCACTAACGTCTGCATGAAACTCCAGATACTGAGACTACGTGGACCCCCTCGGTCGGACAGGAGTTTATTTGTACTAGGGGCGATGGGGTTAGAGGGGCGACAGACACCGCTGAGAGAAATTGGGCCAAGTTTACACGGAAAATGTCTGTTTTAGCGTGGGGGTGGGGGGTTGTGGTGGGCATTTCAGGGTTGCATTATCTGAGAATTCGTCGATTTACTTTGGAAATCATATAAACAGAAAATAGAATATAAATATTATATATAAACAGAAATTTATCCGATACCGTTTAGCACACATGTACCATTTGAGGTTATTGTTTTCTGGCTATGCGTTATTAATCTTTTGCAGTGTACGTAATTTATTGGAACCCAATTCTTATTTTAAGTTTCTGATTTATTAAATTGTTATCATTAACTTGAACAGATATTACATCGCGAATACAAAAGATACACATATTGCTTACAAATCTAACACAAATCATGAAGTGAGTCCTAACAGTCGTATGACATTATGAAAATGTTATCCTATTAGGTTTCATAATTTTATGGTACGAGAGTTTGCTTCAGGGATCTAATTTTTTTGTTATAATAATGCTGTTATTTTGTCGAAAGAATTCTGCAATAATTTGCCTTCCTTAACTCTCTCTCTCTCTCTCTCTCTCTCTCTCTCTCTCTCACTCTCTCTCTCTCTCTCCCTCTCTCTCTCTCTTTCTCTTTCATACTTGACTATATTGACATTTGCTAATTTTCTATAATGATATTTCTTGCAATCTTCTTGCAATCTTCTTGCAATCTTCTGTTGCAATCTCAGGTCTTTGGAGTTTATCAGGGAGATCCGTGCTGCAGTGCAAATACATTGCATGATTTAGTGACTCCTAGTAGATCTAAAGTAACGAGATTAGCTTTGGCGGATTTAACCTTGGTGGCTTCTCACTCTTGTGATATATTGCAGTTTTATTCATCTAACTGCCTCTGCGTTGTTATCATTACTTAGTTATCTATCAGATATCCCTAGTAGACCATTATCACTGCAAAACGGCTCCGTTACAAGCAGATATGAGAGCTATCTTTCTACCAGGATTTTCCAGGTAAATCTTTCCGAATGAAACCGGATATTTCTAGGTCAGAGAGTTTCACGCCGCCATCTTTCTAAGTTACAGATTTCTTCGAATGCTGAGCAAGAGCTCAAGATCTCTGGTTTATCAGTAAAAACAAATGAAACCTGGAGTACTGTGTAAGATCTGTTTAACTAAAGGATAAGAGTCCTATTCAAAAGAGTTCCTATTTGCTCCCCCCCCCCCCGTTTCTGTTCCGCCTTCTCGTGATGATTGTAATCTGTTTCAAAGGGAGATAAAGTGAAATTGCAAATTGATTAATTTCGCTTTGTGTGTGTGTGTGAATCATGCCATTTTTGTCTAACTGTTAACCTCAGAAACTTTAACTCTGATCGAAGCTGGCATGACGGATTGAAACGATGTTTATAGTGAAACAGTTTTTTTTATTAATTGGTCAGATTAATGTCAGGGTTTATGAACAGGAAATACTAGTAGAAACTAGCAAATCATTACTGTTCTATTTCACACCACATTGTACGCGTTATACTATCTAATTATTCAGACCTGGCCAGTGAATTCATCCAGCTCATTCAGCTTTGTGTCTGGTCTGTCATTTCTTCATTGACGATGTTTGATCAAAGTGGGCAGGAAAACCACGAGGATGACCATACGTCCAACTAAAGATAAATTTCAAAATTTCAAAAACTCCAGCTGGATATTGGGATTTCGCAGGTCAAACATCACGATAGTCTGCTTCTATGTTCATCACATTAATTTCTGCATGTTATTTGAATTTGTGAAGTTGAGTTCAAGTCGATCATTTGAGCCCTCCCCTCCAAAGTTTTTCTACCAAAATGGTGCATTTCACGGTTTTTAATTGCTTGCTACATTCGTATCCGTTCCAGGCTGTTACTATATTCTGACGACCTGTTTTGTTTTACTTTCGCTGGCACCGTTTTATCGCTAGCATCTTCATCGTGTCGCCAGTGTCAGCGTCACAGATAATTTAGCAAGCTTCTGTTGACCAAGCCCGAGAGGTGCTGCAAGTATTTCACGGTCAATAAACGAAGTTCTGTTTTTAGAAGACTTGTAAACTTGTTCTATAGCAAGGAGATAGGTTGCAAAGGTTCAACATCGAATTCCACGTAGCTGCCCTTAAGGCTTGAACTTTGTTTACCGAACGAAGCGTTGCAGAACAGAAGAATCAGGCCACTTAGAAAGTCATGTATTTTTTGTTTCAAAGTAGCCTACTATGATCTTCTTAATTTGGCGCCCCTACGCACAATACGTCCACGCCATTTGGTCTGCCCCTGCCCCCTGCCCCTTCCCCCTTACCCCTTCCCCCTGCCATGTATCCCGACGTGTGTACTGCTGTTATCAGTCGGACAGACCACGGGTTTTTCCTTTCATGTCGCACTAAACTTTAAGTTCTGCTAACTTCATGAGCAAGCTTGTCGATCTGCAGCTCTCTCCACTTGCAGGAAGTTAGAGCAGAGTGGAGTAAGTCGATTGATCCTACTGCCCGCCAGGAAGCGATTCAAGTACCACTTGGGTTCGACCCCCTATCCTTTACAGTTTGTGGAAGACATTTAGTTGCACATAGGTTCGAATTGCTGCAGCTTAGCTATTTTAGTCAGCAACGAAACTGCAATGATGAAGAGCGAATAGTTTATCGAAGAGTGTGCGATTAACGTTAAAGATATGAATTGTCAAATCGCTTTCCTTGTTTGTTATAGTTTCTTTTATAATATTGGCATATTTGTATTGAAAAATATACAGTAAGAAATTCTTAGATTCTCTGAAGATTTTTGCGCCCCATTGCAAGATTTGAATTTACCAGCTGAGTGTCTGAGCTTGACGCCTAAGCTGTCAAATAATTTACCAAAATTCTTAAACATAATGTACATTGCCGTGGAAATGCATAATAGCTTATTGAATTGTATCTTTTCTGAGGAAACATTTCTGTGAATTTTAAACGCCAATCTGTCTCATAAGGCATATGATATTTGGCTACCATATATGCTTCAAAACATAAACCTTCAATTGACGGGGGCTCCGAATGTGGGAGTGTTTTTTATTCAATGGCTTCCCTAAAATAAACGTATAGTTGCTTATTTTGTTACACTCAGTATCTGTCTTGAAACTGTTTCTGTCAACGAGCTAGCAAAGAATCGACAACTGATGTCCTGATCGAGTACGATCTATCGCGAGCGTGCAGCAAGTCTGTTTCTAGTCAATGCACAATGTGCAAAGCGTGCAGCAAGTCTGTTTGGTAGTCAATGTGCACTTGAATGTGCTTGCTTCACACGCTGCCAGTAATAAGTGCGCTTCTTTTTAAATACACCGAGAACTTATTTTCCGAGAACTTATTTCCGGAGAGGACTATGAACACATGAAGCACTGTTATTGGACTGCGCTGTGTAGGCGATGAATTTATAAATCGAGATGAGAATGTAGGATCACCTGTCTGTCAGTGGCAAATGCCCGAAGTAGTACAGGAAGACTGTATTTGATTTGTTGTAGTGTTGTAGATGTGATATGAAGGGACCGTTTACAACAAGCCCCTTCCAATCACTAGTAAAACGTTACGACCGAACCAGGAATCGAACCTGGATCTCTTACATGACAGACAAATGCGCTAACCATTGCACCACCCGGGGTTCCGTTCTACTCGTTCTTGGAAGTCATACTTATCGTAAACATATTCATATCAACACCACCCGGGCAAGGCAGCGCACAGACTCGAGTGAGTCGCACAATGGACTCATTAGTTCTAACCGTCTCGCAACGTACCACCACAGTAAGCCTTGGGCAAAAGAACTTATTTTGGGAATCTCGTGGAATCCACTTGCCGATCCAGAGCTTTGACGTTCATTCATTCGTTCATTCACTTCAAATTCCGTATCTGACTGGCTACGGATTTGACAGCCAGACTAATCACCCCATGATGAAATCATAGACAAATTATTTGTTGTCTTGAACAACATTCCTAATGTTGAGCCCTCTAGATATTGATCATATTTTGAAGCATCTTTGTTCTCTTTTGATCGCCAAATTCAACACTCCATGACTTTTGCAGCGGAATGACGTCATAGGCAAGAATGAAATCTTGCTTTCTCAGCTTATTCCATCCAGCAATCGTTCTTCGAACCTCGTATTGACTGTGAACAGTATTCTTCTTCGCTTGATATTCAACATTCCGGATTTGATCTTCCTTTGTTGGGTTACTTTCTGATTTGTGTCTGATGTTCTTCTTTCAACACATGTATAACATATTGCTTGAGTAGGTGATGTTGCAATCGTCTGTATGAAACTGTGAAGATGAAACACAAGATGAATTTATTGCCTGTGTATCACACCGCCTTTTGAATCAAGTCACTTTATGAAAGCGTTTTCAATTCGAACTTTCAATTACTTCTGTGTTTTTATTTATTTATCTGAATTTCAAAACACCCATCTGACTTAAAAGTATCGTCCTTTTGGGAAGAAGTTCTAGAATCGATTCACATTATTATCACGCATAAACTAAATATATGTTGGTCAACTTCATCTAAGGTTACTTTGATTACTGATAAAAGTTGCTGGTGTTCTGAAATCAGTATGCACCGGCACTTAAAATAGGCTCAATACATATGATATCGTTTCTTGGATCCATCTCTTTCAATTTATGCAACATCAATCCGTTTGTAACTATGATGTCGGTGTGTGTATGTGTTTATATGTTCACCTATGTGTCTATGTGTATATGTGATCATGTGCCTATGTGTGTATGTATGTGTGTATGTGTGTATGCGTTTGTGTGTGCTTGTGCGTGTGTGCTGAGTATGCTGTTCATTGTCACACACCGGGTTCTAAAACCTAACTATATCCTTGCCTGAACAATCAACAAATCAGCCAACAACATAAAGATAGACCATCACAAAAACTATTAGTACTTTATACTAGTAATTAGTTGATGCATTTCTTTTTCTAAGCCCTGACAGATTCAAATTAAGAGCGATAATGGAACTAAGTATGACGTATAGAGATACTGAGTACCAAACATTTAAAGAGGTGCATTTAAGAACTCTAGTCTATTGACGTTTGAACATCTACGCACTTTGCTCTATCACCAGCTTCTGATTGAATGAATCCACCAAGTATTTCAGTTTGATAGTTTTATGGAATAAATACCAACCGCTAGAGGTTACTCGAAGCTAATCCACCATGCCCCTTCCTCCTCTCTCTTCACTATGCCCCGCCCCTTTCCCCTCTCCACCATCCTGTAGTGTATACGGTTACACGATAGGTCGCTGAGATGCATCTCTCATGCGTGCGTGGAGCTGTGTGAATTCTGCCTAGGAACGCTTTTAACTGAGCGTTTTTCCGTTCTTGAACTACTGGAGGTAAACTGTCGGTACTGAAAGGTTGCCGTCAGATCATGCGGATAGTTGTTTGAATGGGCTGATGTTGAGGTATCGAGATTGCAAAACATACAGGCGTGATAACGCATCGCGCTCACCGTGGCACTAACGATACCTGGCTCCGGCATAATATTGATGATCATATCAGTATCGAGTTATCGGTGGTAGTGATCTGTTCACGACGTAGCCGCCGGAGGGAGGAGGCCTTCCCTACGCTCCCACTTCTGGTGAGGGGAGGAGGCCTTCCCTACGCTCCCACTTCTGGTGTATGGAGGAGGCCTTCTTTCCCTTCCACTCCGAGTGTGTGGAGGAGGCCTTGCGTACGCTCCCTCTCCTGGTGTATGAAAGAGGCCTTTCCTGCGCTCCCACTCCTGGTGTATGTTCAATGTTCAAAATGGGGGGGGGGGTGCCTTCGCTACGTTCCCATTTCTGGTGTAAGTTCACTGTTCACAAAGAAGCTAGAGTTCTTGCGCTCCATCTGGTAGTTTGAGTGTTCAGAAGAGGAGATATCCAATCTTTCTTTTGATACCACATAATCAGTGATGTAGTGGTAAAAAAGCAGTGGGTATACTGTGGGTATACTGTCATATTTTCAGTTGGTAGGCCTATGCTCTCTGTATATATACGGTGCTTATTAATAATTTCCTGTGGGTATACTCCGTATACCCAGTATACCCCACGACTACACCACTGCACAAAATGTGGTATTGTGTGTACAGGATAAGTAAGGTTTTCTTCAGCTCAGTGCATGTAACGTGTACAGTACAGTGTTCTCTAGAAGAGTAAGGCTTCCTTGCAAGCCCATGTAGCAGTGGAATTAGAAGAGTAGGGCTTTCTTCCAAGCCCATATAGCAGTGGAATTAGAAGAGCAAGGCTTCCTTGCAAGCCCATGTAGCAGTGGAATTAGAAGAGCAAGGCTTCCTTGCAAGCCCATGTAGCAGTGGAATTAGAAGAGCCAGGCTTCCGTGGAAGCCTATGTAACAGTGGAATTAGAAGAGCAGGGCTTTCTTGCAAGCCCATGTAGCAGTGGAATTAGAAGAGCAAGGCTTCCTTGCAAGCCCACGTAGCAGTGTGTTCTAATGGAAGGCTGACTACTAGGGATGTATATGTGTTTCTGTCTTCTGCTAAAAAAAATTTTAGCTTCATGAATGACGTTTGAGTTTTGCCCAACTTGTGATGTCATCCAATCACGCCAACCTTGGTCTGACCCTGACTCTTGTACTACCCACATTACCTTCAAGTAGTAGCCAGTGTGTCTTGCTCGTTCGATCCTCACACACATGCTCAGCATATTCCAATGTTCACGTATTCATAGAAGATCGAAAGAAAATTATAGAAGGTATAAAGTGATCGATTGGAGGGGATTTCGTGCATTCCATTGTAACACTGTGACATGGTGATGTGACATGGTGATGTGACATGGTGATGTGACATGGTGATGTGACACTGTGAAATAGTGATGTGACTTGGTGATATGACATGGTGATGTGACATGATGATGTGGCATGGTGATGTGACACTGTGACATGGTGATGTGACATGGTGGTGTGACATAGTGGTGTGACATGATGATGTGACTTGGTGATGTGACACTGTGACATGGTGATGTGACATGGTGATGTGACATGGTGGTGTGACATGGTGATGTGACATGATGATGTGACATGGTGATGTGACATGGTGATGTGACATGGTCATGTGACATGGTCATGTGACATGGTGATGTCACTGATGTGACATGGTGATGTGACATGATGATGTGACATGGTGATGTGACATGATGATGTGACATGGTGATGTGACTGAGACCGTTCTAACGTGCGCATAAGTCTGTGTCTAAATCGAAACTATACTTCGTTCATTCAGTTATATAATTATACCATTGTTTACTACTGTAATAATTCGATTATAGGTCATTAGCCCCCCCCCCTGGTCATTA